>JANZXP010000004.1:33024067-33039559 GCA_027576715.1 Erythroxylum flavicans | reverse complement strand
ATATTATTTTAATTAATTATATTTTAGTTGATGAGTTTAAAAAGAGGTTAATTATTTTTAATTTCTCAAACCACAAACATGGCAAGTAATGATTCTCATTCCTCTCTATTATGAGGGGTATGGATCATTACTCAAAATAGAGGAATAAAATCACTATTCATTTAATTATAATTCCCTACCAAGCATGTAGTTTTCATTCCTTACCCGTACCTTCCTTCCCATACTCATTAACCAAGCACACCCTAAGATATGAAAAAAATATTTAATCAATTATAATAAATAACTAACTATTACTATTCATTCATTTCCCATTGATTTATTCTTATATCCTTTAACTAAACACCCCCTAAGTACCAAGGTTAAAGTCAAAGAGTTGTGCTAATATCTATTTTAAAAGGTGAACTAATTGAATAATGAGAAGTATTCATGATAAAGTATTTACTTTCGCTCCAAAAGGTTAAGTAATTTTTCAAATAAGTTTCTAAAATTATGCTGTGTTGATTTAAAGTTAGCGTTTTACTTTGGGTTTAATAAAATTTATACAAATGTTTAAAAGTAAAAGTAACACTTAATTTTGTTTATATTTTGTCTCAAAGTCTTATTGTAGCTCTTATAACACGAATCTATCTTTTATAACACTTAGGTCTTGTTTGGTAAATGACTTATCAATTATTTTTTGACAAATTAAGAGATATTTAGTTGTTAGATCATGTCAAATAATTGATATTTATGTTTAGTAATCAACTGATTGAATTAACAAATTAAACCCAATTTGTTATTTTTTAAATTGCTCATATGAGGAGCTTTTTGCTCCTGCAGTGGAGAAACTAAAGAATGAAAAGACGGTTATACCTAAAAGTTACTACAAATTATTCAAGCTGTCATCTTTTACTAATATAAAAAAAAAGTTAGAATAATAATGACAATATTTTATTTATTATTATTATATCTTATATCTTTTTTAGAATTATAAATTTAATTTTTGTAAAATTAAATATTTAAAATATAAATTCTTATAAAAATATTTAAATGAATACTAAGATATAATATTTATGTCCTTATAAATTTTTTTAAATCATATTTTTTTAATTCATTTTACACATAAATAGTTAATACTAACAAATTAATTTTACTAAACGTCTTTAAATAATTGATATAAAACGACTATAAAATATAATAAAATCAATCTAAGTTGGGCTCAAGCTGGCCCAAATACATGTGAACCCTACATACTGACCCGTACCAAAACGACAGTTTTTACAACCCACTTCCTACTTCGGACCAAAAAGTCGAACCCTATTTTCAATACAATTTACTAAATTTGGAAATTATTATTCTTTCAACCTCAACTGTTCATTACATCAAACCAAACAATACAACACGCAAAAGTCCAAAACCATTTATTTTACGTTACATCCTCAGAATTTGCAAATCAGAACGGCTTCTCCCAAAACATGTCCTTCGATTGCCTCCAGCAGCTTTTCCTTCGTAACCTATAAGCCATAACCAGAAACATAAAACATCGTGAAACGAATCACTATTCATGAACCCAATCATCACATTCTCGTACCTTGTTCCCAAGCTGCAGTTCATCGTCCAAAGCATAGAGCTTGAATTCGAACCTATGTCCATGAGATGGCAACTTTGGACCCCGCCAACCAGGAACCTTCTCATCATTATTTCCTTCCTTAATGCCTCCATACTCACCACCCATGTCCTCTCCTTTTCCAGAGAACCCTTCGGGTAGACCCTTCAAGGTAGGTGGTATGTTGGTCACAACCCAAATGGTCCATGGAACGATCGGACCATCAGGGTCCGGTGCATCAATGTCCTGAACCACAAGAGCCAGGCTCTTGGTTCCTTCGGGCACGTTGTACCATTCCAGTGGGGGAGAGAGGTTCTTTTTTGCACCTTGACCCTCATCCGTGAACTTTCTTGGCAACCTTCCTTCGTGGTTTATTGCCGGGGACACCAACCTGAACTCGTCCGCCATTGTTATGACCTTGAAGCTTCTTTTATGCTTTTGGATTTGCTAAAAGGGACATTGTCTAACCATATAAGAAGGCGTTTGCGAGATGTATGGGTCATGTACACGTGGCCAAAGAAGCTTCTTGTTGTTGAGAGAAGAAGAAAGGAAAAGACTCATCTGGAGACACGTTGAACAACACGTGGTGCATGTTAGAGTGTTCTAGTCCAACATGCCCTGTATATTTCATGTTCTGACTGAGGAGAGGAACGAATTCTGATTGGACGTAAATGTCACTGTACCGGATTGGGTTTTGAGTCGGGCAGCTCAAAACTCGGTCATTTAATATGGCCAGAGATTATAGTTCTGTTCGTTGCGGGCCTTCGGTCGGATTCTTTACAATGGAGCTGAGCCCGAGCTTCTAACACCATGAAGGCATGAACTCACCTAGCTATAGCATCAATCGATAAATGAGTTATTCTTTTATAAACAAATTATAGTTATTATTCTTTTTTATATAAATTAAATAAAATGTATTAAAATTTTAAATAAATCTAAATTGAGTGGTAGAAATAATTTAGATAATTACTAAAAAATAAAATTCAAATTAAACTCAATTTTTTTAAATTTTGAAAATCAAACTCTGATATATTTAATTAATCCAATGTACCACATAAATATGATTTACTAATTCTTAAATAAATCATCTTAAATACAAGACTAACAAATTATTATATGCATTCGAAAAAGGATAGATTTTGCTTCTTCTCGATAATAATTTTGTATTTCTAAATAGAATTCGATTTAGGCTGTATTTGGATGTGCGGTACGGTGGGGATAAGTGTTTATCCACCACAGTTTTCAAACGTAGTCACATGTTTAAATCTGCGTGCAAAAAGGTTAGAGAAAAATACGGTGTCACAGTAGAAATCGATAAGTAGAAAGATGATTGCAATAGGAAAGTATTTCTGGAATAAAAATTCTACTTTTCATTAATAACCTTCTGATAATTATTATTTTTCATTATACCCTTAACTAATAAAAAGCAGGTTATATATTTTTATGAAATATTTTATTTACTAAATTTATTTTATTTATATTTTTATTATTTATAATTTTAAATTTATGTAACTAATAATATATTTTTAAATTATTTATATAACAATTAATAATTCATTAAATCAATGGACTTTTTAGTCATTTTATCTCTTTTTCAACAAGTACAACTACAATTGCCTTTATCAAACACCTATTTTCAGGTTTCAACAATCACTAAAACAGTAATTTCAAATACAATAAATACTTATCATTTCAGTAAATTGCAGATTATCGACCGAAAACACTCGTCAAAATAAGCCTTGCGAGTTAGAATCCGACATTTTGCGTATTTATAACATCATCGAATGTGGGAACAAGGAAACAAAACGAAACACACAGATTGTTTGGTACTGTTTCCTGTTGCTCAAAAAACTGCAACAAACAGTTAACGTTCATTCACCAAAAAGGAGTTAACAAACCACCAGACCACGCCATGTCTGTGTCTCTGTAACCACAGAACAGAAAAAAGAAGAAGAACACCATCCATGAACAGTATCCTACCTATGTTTCCAGACCTGACCTGAGTCTTTACGTCTGAAAATCCCCATTTTTCCAAAACCCCACCAACTCCCATTCCAACATCATAGTTTCAGATTTCTTTTTTGTCTTCTTTTCATGATAGCAATCTCTTCAAGTCAAAAGCTGTAATGACTAATGACTAATGAAGTCTTCTTTTTTCAAGGAAATAATTGTAAAGTGCTAATTTCTTTTGTTAATTTTAATAAAAATTTAATTTTTTAATTTACTAATATAATCTATAAAACATATAACAATCAATATTTAAAAATTACTAATTTTTATAATATTTTAATATCAGGTAATTATTTAAATATAATTTAACAAAATTTCAATTATATTATTATTATAATAACTTTATTGTTAAATTTTTATATTAATACAACATATAAAAATTAGTTATTATGTAATTAATTAATATAAAATTTTAATTAAAAATTCAGTTATTTTTATTTATTTATTATTATAACTTTGATGTTAAAGGTAGGAAAGCAATAATGTACTGTCCAGTGTCACATATACATCAATTGGAAGTAGTGTTGACTGATGTGGGTTGACAAAAGAGAAGAGTAGTAAGATTTTCTGAGTGGACAGGTAAAGGCAGGCCCAGGCCAATTTGATTTCAGCAAGTAAAAATAATTAGGGTTCTACCCACTCCCAACGTGAAATCTGGAACATTCACATGTGCTTCTGCTCTTTCCTTGCCGCTTTGTCCTCCCCACTATTTTTCACTTTCCCGGTTTTATAAATAGCAAAAAAAAAAAATTCAATAATTAATAATTATAACTGATATTTTAAAAATTGAATTGATTTTATTAGTTTAACAGTAAAAATTTTGAATCGGTTAATTTTTTATTTCAGTTTTTAATTTTTTACAATTTTTATAAAATAATTAATTTTTATTTAACGGTATTATTTTGTAATTAAACTTAAAATTTTGCTTAATTAAATCTTAAATTTTCTGTCTTACAGGTTTAACTTCCGGTCTGATTTTGAAAACATTGATTATTAATATTACAAATAATAGAAATGTTAATTTAATAATTATAATAACTAAAAATTTATGAAATTTATACATGTAACATACAAAACATATGTCTCAATGGTTCAACACACATGAATTTATACCAAAGTGCTTGATTTTAAGTACAAAATATATGGGAAAAAAAGTTTTTGATTAAAATATTAAAATTAGGGGAATATATCTAATAAATGCAATAAATTTGCCTTTTACTAATAAATTTAAAGTTTAAAATGTATGCTTAATTATAAATTATAGGTTTAAAATTTATATTATTAATTATATATTTTTTTTACAAACTTCAAATCTAAAAATACTTTAACACAACATTAATCTAACAAAGGTCATTAATCCGAAAATGAATCTAGATAATTTAAAGATGGTACGAGAAGAACGTGTTATATTTCTAAAATAAGAATTGATTTGATCGACCTAATTGGACCGGACGTATTAAACTTTTTACGTGGAAGAAAAAGAACAAAAAGAACAAATTATACCTAATCAAAATTAATAATGGCATTTTCCTTTTTATCATATTCTTCCTATATCTGAATTGTTAAAAAATACATAAAATTTAACCAAATATGTTTAGTATGAGTAATTCAGCACTCTCATCTCTTAATTAGAGGTCTCAAGTTTAAGACCTGAGAATGGAGAAACCTATTTAGCCAGCATTTTACTCCTTACAGATTGACTCGGTGCAAACGAGGATTAATTTAAGTGTGGATGATTTAAAGGTGCATTTTCATAATTAAGGCCCTCCTAAAATACATCGTAAGTTAATAAAAAAACATAAAATTACAAAAAACAAGAAGTTCATACGGGTTGCATAAAAACTTTAGGGAAAAACATGGTACAAAGCACTACTAAAAATAAAAGCTAACTAATCTCTTAAAGTTCATAAAAAGACTTGAAAACAATCTCCAACCTCTTGGATTTCAGAGGCAGTAGGACCCCTCCTATGTCTCAAAACCTTTCTTCTTTTTTAATATTCCAAAGAGTCTGAGACTGAGCAGAAGGATAGCTTAATTTATGGAGGTGTTGGGGGGTCACATTTTTTGGTGGATTTATGTGCTAAAGTCTGAAACAAACAAAGTGACTAAAAAGAAGGGAAAGCAAAGCAAACAAGGAAGCAAAGCTCATGTCTTTCTTTTCTCGTTGCGTTGCATTGCGTGGCCTAGGCCCCTATTTTACGGACACCCGTATCCTGCGCTAAAGATATATATGTAATTACATATGTCATCACCTCGTGACTCCTTATGACGACATATGGTTAAGGATTTCCCTTCAAATTGAACTTGTCGAGTTAAGCAGTACATTAAATCTATTTTTTTTCCCGGTTACTCGAATCTAACTATATTCTATTAAATCTTATCGACATATTTATATAAATTTTACGTAAATGTGTGGATGAAATTTAATAGAACATGATTGAAACATCATAACCGAAACAGAAGATCTGATCCCGTTAAAGAGACCCTACTATTTCTTTTTTTTGGGGAAGTTTTAGAATAATAAATTGGATTTATTTTATTCTAATGTTTTAAAAATCGGTTTAAAAATTAAACCGATAAGACAAGAGATTTAAAGTTTAAAAAGTTCAACTGATATTAGACCGTCACAAAACCAGTTAAAGATTAAATAAAATTAAAGAATTTAAAATATGTATAGAAAAAATTGTGCAAGAATTTGAAGTTTAATTTAAAAAATATTATTAAATAAAAATTATTTATTTTATTTTAGTTTATAAGAACTTATTAGTTTATAAAAATTGACTAGTTAATTAATAAATTGATCGGTTTTTAACCACAAGAGTTATTAAAGTAAATCAAACCAGAAATTTAAAAACCGAACAGAAAAATTAGACGGTTCAAGGTTTTTGCGATGGTGTCTTTTAATCATTGCTTAAAGTAATGTATTTACTCTTAAATTTGTAGCAAAAATTAAATAAATAACAAGGATTAGATTTTTATTAATTAAACTATAAAAAATATATATATTTATAAGATATTATTTAAATTAGATTTAACAAAAAATAAAGGGTAAAATATACTACATGAAAATTATCTCTTATTCTTTTAAAATATTATTACACATTCTCTTTGTTATATTTTATAATTTTTCATTTTTAAATGAGGTAATATTGAAGATTTTAAGTTTGAGAAATAATTTAGTTTTGAAAATTAAAAAAAGAGAAAATGATTTATAAAATAAATATATGATATTATAAAAGAGGAGTAGTAATTTTAAAAATAAAATAAAATATCCAACTATAAAAAGGTGAAGCTACATGTTATTTTCATCAGTAATGATTGATTCAAAATAAAAATATCATTATTAATTATATATAATTTTACAACAAATTTAAATTTTTTTATTAATTTTATTAAAATAATTAAAAATAGAAATATATATTTTTACCATTCAAAATGATTTCAATTAATTACAGATAAATAATTACTTTATGACCATATAAAAATAAATAAATAAAATACCTATAATCTCTATCTCTCTCCATGTATATATATCTCGCCCCTAGAATGTTCAACACTAGGTGTGTTTACGAGAGGGAGGAGTTTCCTGGAAATGGACTACTCTCCTGCTACTACAAACCCTACCTCTTCAGCTTCTTCTTCAAAGCCCTGTAATGGAAAAGATAAGAAGAAGAAGAGTAGTGGTGGTGGTGGTGGCAGCAAGAGAAGCAGCAACAATGGTGTGAAGTTATCAACTGATCCACAAAGTGTGGCTGCCAGAGAACGGAGGCATCGTATCAGCGACAGGTTCAAGATCTTGCAGAGTTTAGTTCCTGGTGGGACTAAGATGGATACAGTGTCCATGTTAGAGGAAGCCATTAACTATGTCAAGTTTTTGAAGACTCAGATACTACTCCACCAAGCTATGATGAACTCCGTAGATGACGACCCATCCATCAACGTTCCCGACCCTCTTCCTCCGCCACCGCAACCGCCGTACTTCGACACCAACCTACCGCCTGAAGTGAAGCAATCGATTCCACAACCTCTACCTGATTCTTGCTTCCTACACGAAGAGGATATGGGTTTTGATGTATATATGAACAATTAGCTAATAGTTACCTTCCTCTTCCTCTGTGTCAGAGTGGTCTCTCCTTCCTGTTTAATGTAATCTTGTCCGATGAAGATGCTCTAGGTACGTAAGAATCTATCGAGTCTGTACTACTAAGATTAAGTTCAACTTGTTAGTTGAATATTTAAGCAATTTCTATGCAGAGACTTGCATTAAATCAAGTCAATGTCATAGCTAATGGTTGGAGTTAGCTCAGTTTGATATCATCCCTGTCGAACAGAAACATACTTTTTCGATCAACCCATGATCGAAGCATAGTTTTGGTTCAGCTATTTTATGTATAGCTGGCCGAAATTTTCCAGGAAGAGTTCAATCAATCTTGATGCTGTGGGATCTTAAAAATGAAAAGCTTGATGTTGTACTGGAGTTTAAAGGTTGACTGAAACTAGAGGTGAGAAAAAAAAGGGTTTAATTTAATTAATTTTAACTTTAAATTTACCATTTAATGTAATTAAGAAATGTAAATTTAATTAATTATAAAAATAAAATTAAACAATATAAAAAAGGGTTTAATTTAATTAATTTTAAATTTAAATTTACCATTTAATGTAATTAAGAAATGTAAGTTTAATTAAATATAAAAATAAAATTAAACAATATTAAAAAAGGGTTTAATTTAATTAATTTTAACTTTAAATTTACCATTTAATGTAATAAAGAAATGTAAATTTAATTAATTATAAAAATAAAATTAAACAATATTATATAAAAAAAGCCTGACATGTAAATGTAGTTCTTAATGTTGTTGGGTTTCAAGTTAAAATATAGATTTAATCTAAAAAATATTTAAAAAGTGATAATGATTTAATTAATAAATTTACTAAAATAATTGGTTAATTTTAATATATAGATATATAAATTTAAATTCAACAAACCAAATAATGTTTAGTAGTAATTTAAATAAAAAATATATATTTAAAATTAACAAATTAAATAATACTAAAACTTTTGAATATAAATTTATTCAATTGCCAAATTAAATTAAATTAAAGTTTACAATTTACTTGAATTAATTCAATTTTATAAAAATATAAAAAACAAATTAATTTTCCTACAACAAGAACGATTTATTATTATTTCCTCAATTTTGAAGCAAATAACAAAATTTAATAAAATATTTGTTTATTTACAAATTTTAAAATATGTAATTAATAATTATTACGTATTTTTAGAAGTATCAATATTACAATAAATACTTATAATAATACATATACAACAACAACAACACTCAGTAAAAATCTTGTTAAGACGTAACAATATCTAGTAGAAATCTTGTTGAGACGTAGAAATTATATCTATAAAGAGTTAGTATAATAGTAAATTTAGCCTTTAGCGGTTATCGAGTTGGTGAAGTAGAGAGGTATGAGAATAACAAATCGTGTATTTGATTCCTCCTAATTACACTTTCTTAATCGAGTCTGTCGTATAAGGCTTGCTTAGTACGGAGTACCTGATTAGTGTTATTTATAGGTTATTGTGTCAATCTTAAAACTTGTGCACATTCAAAGGGTAGATGCTGTGAGTTTATCTGTTTAAAAAAAAAGTAAATTTAGCTAATATATAAAAATATTTTAAATAGAAAAAGTCAATCAATCTCATCAATCTAATTTTTTTTATATTCATTCAAATTCAATTATAAAATATATTAATAATAAATTAAGTATTTTCAAGTCATAATTGATATTATTCGTCGTTGTGATTGTGACAATTGCTTTATTATTCAAAGATTCGTATATTTAATTCTTTATAGAAGAATACATTCATAAGTTAGATTGATTAACAAATCAGGCTTTGAGCTTGCATTAGCAAGGCAAGCAAAGTTCATGCTTTGTGCCTCCATTAACGGAGTCAATTGATTGCCCATTACAAGGATAGAAGAATGGCCCAAAATCATGCGGGTCTCTTGTATAAGATGCGAAGTGATTACTTTCAAGTGGTTAAGGTGCGCCAACCTGTTCGACGAAATTACCCAACGAAAACGGCAAGTTCTGTTCTTATCTCATTATCCCAATTCAGGGCTATTGATGATTTCTGTATTACATATATATAATTATATACATTACATACAAGAAAAATGTTTCACAAGAAAAGGGTAGAGAAAAAAGAAGTGAAAAATCGCAAGGAGAGCTTTGGCTCGAGCTTTTCTCATGATGTTAATGGCGAAGACGAGTAGGAAGAGAGGGAAGATATTGGCGGTGAATGATAGCAAATGCATTTGGGGTCATGAATTGCCTGTTTTATCGTGATGTCAAGCTTTGAACAGAACACGCAGTACCTCCTTTCCAATTCAGCTTCTTCGCCGTACTCAACTTCGTCAAACTCTGTGATGTCTTCTTCAGAATCATCCTCAGGCTCAATCCTCCAATCATTTCTTGTGTAATAAACCAATCCCAGCATGGGAAAAATCATCAAAAGAATTTTGTCTATGCGATCATTGTACCATTTGTTTACTGATTTACAGAACACGGAAGGTGCAAGGACTAGTCCAGATCCTAGCCCAAAACCAACTCCAATGAGTATGAATCGCCAATTGAACTCGTCCTTTTTGTAGATAGGATCTGCAAGTCTTGGGACGTTGGAATGTTGGCAATCTTCTGACAAAGGAGGTCCGCATAGATCGGCATTGTCTTCAAAAGAAGTCGGCAAAAATGACTGGAGTTGAGTGCTTGTTGGTATCTTGCCTACCAGTTTGTTGGAAGAGAGGTTCAGGAACGAAAGGAATGTTAAACCCGCAAGCTGTTGAGGAATAGTTCCTGTTAGGTTGTTAACCGACAGGTCCAGCGATTCAAGCTGTGTCAAGTTGCCCAAGGAGGACGGAATTGATCCATCGAGAGCATTATGTGAAAAGTTTAGGACATAAAGGCCTTTGAATTGTCCTATGACTTCTGGAATTGGCCCTTCAAAGTTGTTGCTTGACAAGTCTACGGATGTGAAAACAGTTAGGATCTTCACCAGGTCCATCTGGAGGCCTTTGCTGGTAACTGTTACTGAATCTTGATAATACAGCTGATTTAGCATAAAGGGCTTGAAATTGAGGTGATCATGAGTGTCATTCGCATTTCCTTTCATTGCCTCCAGAGTAGTTAAGAACTTATATGGTAATATGCCACCAAAATTGTTGAAAGCTAGATCGACAATCTGAAGCCTTGGCCAAGATGTGTTCGTTTTCTTACAACTTATGTTACCGAAAAATGTGTTATTCCGCAGAACAAGGACACGCAAACTGGATATGCTTTTCAATAGACAAGGGAAGACATCATTTATCTGGTTGTTCCCAATGTCTAAAACTTCTAAAACTGTACAGTTGGCCACAGATTCTGGAATCCTTCCCGCTAGTCGATTGCCGCTTAGATCCAGAGTCCTTAATCCACAACTATCTTGGAATCTATTGGGAATACTGCCGATGAAGTTGTTTCTTCTTAAATTCAGAACACGCAGTGTATTGCTCGTCTCAATTAAGCACTCTGGTATTGTGCCATTCAACTTGTTATTGGACAAGTCAAGAACTTGAAGAAAAGTAGCATTGCATATTGACTTGGGGACAGCACCTGTGAGACTATTTTTAGAGGCGGAGAAGAAAATTGCTGCACTGAGATCAACTTCTTGTGGTATGCTGGAATTGAATTTGTTGCTTGAGTAATCAATGTATGCAGCAGATGGTGGAGGAGGTGGAATCTTCCCATGGAGTTGGTTCAAATGCAGGTCCAGAACACTGAGGCGAGGAAAAGAATAAGGCTGTTCTAGGTTTGTTAGTAGATTTTTTGAAAGATTCAGATGGATGAGAGACCCATTACCCACTTTCCATATCCAATGAGGAACTGATCCATTGATTTGGTTATCTGAAAGGTCTAGATAGATCATTCTTGATTGGTTTCCTAGGTCAGGAAAGACTCTAAAATTACAAGAGGCAAGTTTTAAGGTACTAAACTGGGGTGAAGAAGATGTGGTAGAGTTGCCAGATTTTGCATCAACTGTCAAGTTGTTGTATGAAAGATCAAGTGCAGTGAGATTCCTAAGCTTCCAAATGTGATCAAGCTTTATGGTGCCATTTAACTTGTTGGACGAAAGTAAGAGGACACTAAGTCCCTTAATATCGAAGATTGATTGAGGAACTGGCCCTTCCAATTTGTTGCTTTGCAAATCTAAGGTATTCAGTGAAGAGAAAGATGCATTTTGTATTTCAGGAACTCCTCCATCAAATTGATTCTCAGAAAGTTGAATCTTCTGCAGCGATGGAATAGCAAATAAGGACGAGGGTATGCTTCCACGAAATAAATTACTCCTCAAGTCAACATTGACGAGATTTAGAAGACCTTCCCAGTTAGATGATGGAATTTCACCAGTGAATCCATTGTGTGAACAGTCTACATAGTTTAGTTTTTTGGACTTCTGAAGAGATGGAAATGAACCATTGAATGCATTGTAGGAGAAGTCCAAGCGAACAAGTTGGGTGAGCATTGCTATTGAACTTGGAATAGGCCCACTGAAATTGCAAGCTGAAAGCTCTATTCTTGACAAATTCCTAAGTCTGCCAAGGGACTGAGGTAGTGATCCTGAAAGTTGAGTTTTGCTGAGCACCATGGTCCGTAGAGACATATTCTCACCAAATCCCGCTAAAGAAACCTGAAGTAATTTGTTGTTGGACAAATCAAGAAACTCTAGTGTTGGCATCTGGAATAGTTTTCCAGGAACAGTTCCGTTCAGCTGACATGAACTGAGGCGCAAGACAGTCAATTTTGAGAAATTGGCAAAGAAGTCCGGAAACGGAGTATTCAAATCGTTGCTGTCCAAACGAATCACTGAGAGAGACTGAAGCTTTGCAAGAGAAGGATGAATGGGACCTGCAAGATAACAGTTAGACAAACTCAACACTTGCAGATTAGGCAGTGAAGAAGACAAGGCTTGGCACCACTCGTTACTACTAGCAGACAAATTAACACCATCAAGATGGAGTTCCCTTAACTGCTTAAAATTCTGCACCAGTGTTGGCAGATTTGGATTCTCAAGTATAAGGGAAAAAACTCCAGGGAAGTATAGGGAAGACAGATCAAGAGTAACCAGAGATGTCATCTTCGAAATCTCAATGGGGATTTGGTTCACAAAGCCAGCATTTGACAAGTTCAGATGAATCAGTTTTGTCAAGTTAGCTAACCCGGCAGGCAGAGTCGTGTTGAAGTTGTTCCCAGATAAGTTCAGCATCCTGAGATAACTAAGGTTGAACAGCCCAGACTTCTCAATTCCACCGGAGATTGATTCATTGGTCAAGTCAAGGCCAGTTACATGACCTGCTTCATCGCAGCTTACACCGGCCCAATTACAGCAATCTTCGCTCATATTCCAGCTCACCCTTTTTGTAGATTTAGTTGCATCGATCTTGAGGCTGTCATGTAACTGCGACAACAAGGATTGCTGATCCTTCTGGCACTGGCCAGACACTAAAGTAACATCGATGCCTAGGAGTATCGTCAAAAGGGGCATCAAGAAAAACCATGTAAAGATCAGAAATCTCATCGGAGACAATTAAGAGACACCGACATAGCAGAACATGGAAAAGCTGATCAATGTGGTTGTTGGCTTAGAGAAGTGAAAACCCTTTAACATGAAGCTTTTGTATTCTTCTGATCTATACATGGCCTTCTAAGAAACATTTTCTTGCACCTGCTGCGGCAATGAACGTGAACACAGAAGTACACAAAGGATGGCAGAAGAAGAAAAAGTTGAATGGAGGGTGCAGAGATATGAGATGGTCAGAAACAGAGGCGCCGTCGAATTTACCCGAAGTTGAGTTTCCACTTTCCACCCAAAACGTTGGCTGTAGATTCTAAGATTGTACGCGCTTCTTTGTCGGATTAGATTTATTTATTTGTATCATTGTATGTAGAGTGTAGACTTTCTTCTGCCTGCAGGGATTGAAATCTCTTCCAACAAACCTTAGAAAATTCAAAGCCAATGACTTTGCCTGATTGTTGTCTCTGTTTGTCGTTGGTACCGTGTGGAACTTAATCTACCAATGCTTGCTAAGACAACTTTTGCTTCTTCCGGCGTTCTTTAATTTTTTTAAGCAAACTAAAAGGGTTGTTTTGTAGTTTAATTAATTTAATATTTAAAAATACTAAAATTTTCTTATAATTTTTAATTTTTTTAAAAAATCTCTTTTTCTAAACTCGAGTTATATTTAATTTATTTAAATTTAGTTTAAAAATTAGGTTAAATTATATTTATTTTATTTGTATTTTAAATCAAAATTATAAGATAAGGGTTTTTTAATTAAAAATGTACAATTTCAATATTAAAAATAAGGATTCTTAATTTTTTATTTTATTTCTTTATACAAGTTATTCCAATCTAAGTCAAAGTTGTTGATAAATTACGTTTTTTAGTCAACAACTCATCAATTTAATTTTTTAAATATCTTTTCAATTTCAACAATAATCTGCCTTTTTTTTCCCGACATTAAATCATCTGTTTCAGTTATTCTGTTCCAATTTTGTTATGTTAAATCTCATTAATACATTTATATGGGATCCACATAAATGTGTAGATGAGATTTAATGAAATATGATAGAAATACCATAACCGATACAAAAGAACTGATCTCATTCTTCCGACTCCTTCTTTCGAATTTTAAACCATATATTTCAGTTAATCAATTTCTACCTTATTTTATTAAATCTTATCTATACAATTATACGTGATTCACGTAAATGTATAAATCAAATTAAATAATATAAGGTTGAAATATGGTAACAGGAACGTGATACTCCAACTCCTTTAAAAAAAAAATCAAGGTACAGTTCAACTAAACGATTCTTCTGGGGAAGGACCAGCGACGTAAGGCAGGCCAGGCTCACTTTGTCAACCAAAACACGTGTAGTGCCATGGGTTCGAACTTCGAACTTGTTCTTAGATTTTTATTAGTTGACTAGTTAATTGATAGATTATTACTTAAATTTGAAATTTTTATTTAGTATCTATTTAACAAACAACAATATAAATTCCACCACTTTTATTAAAAAAGTTTAATTTGGTATATAATTTAATGCCAAAACTTTAAAATTTTTTAATTTAAGCTTAGTTTGGGAGAGCAGTGGCGATTGATAATCTGTGGTGGCATTGCACTTTCTTCTAATCTTCGGTTGTTCATCCGCAGATTCAAACATGCGACTGTGTTTAAAAACTACGGTAAATAAGTACTTATCCTAACCGCATCGCAGATCTAAACGCAGCTTTAATGATTAATCCTTAAAAACTTGTATCAATGTTGTTTGCGCTATAATAACAACAACAATAATTTAGTAAAAAATCTCATTGATATACGGAGTCTAAGTAAAAGTTTAGTAATATACAATTTTATTTTTAACTAATAAAAATACTACTTTTAATGCTATTTTTAATATTTGGCTAATAAATAGACATCTATTCGATATTTGGTAAACATGTTTAGTAAAAAAATATTTTGAATTGATTTATACAAATTTTAAAAATTTTAATCACTACATTAAAAATTTTAAATTTTATATTATACTGAATTAAATTTTTTTTAAAAAATTAGATATTGCTTAACCTGTCATTCTTAAATATAAAATAATACATTATCTATCAATTTTAAAAAAATTAGATATTGCTTAACCTGTCATTCTTAAATATAAAATAATACATTATCTATCAATTTAATATTGCTCACTTGTCATTCTCAAGAGTGAGGTAAATGCGGTATAGGACTTAAATGAAACGACAAATACCAGTGTGAACCCGTTGAAAAAACATGAAATCTATCTCATCAAAT
>JANZXP010000004.1:32956239-32974926 GCA_027576715.1 Erythroxylum flavicans | reverse complement strand
ATGTGGAGTTCTGTAGTGATTGCACGTAGCGCTCCCTTATCTTAAGATATGTGTCGGAATGACCTACGGGCGTCCCGATGCGTACCCTAAGGTAATGAGGTGTTACACTTTATGATTATAATCAAGCATGAATTGTGTAAACCTGTATTTAAAATAAATAAGGAGCTCTATTCAAATTTTGTAACTCTAAATTTAATTTAAAATTGAAAGTACAATTTTTGTATTACGGATTTTAAAAAGTTAATCTTTTGTTACTTAACTAATATAAGTTTCAATATTTACCTTATAAAAATTTGAAAATTTTTATTTAATTTTTTATTAATATTTTCAAAATGTTAAATTTATTAGGTAAAAGATTAAAAAAATTAAATAATTTGAAAAATAATTTAACAAGATTATCTTTACTTATTGAAATATTTTAAATTAATTGAAAAATTGTTAAATAAAAATTTATTTATTTATTTATTTTTGTTTATAATATTGATTAGTTTACAAAAATTGATTGATTATAGGAATAGCAATAGGACGACCTATAGGCTTAGATTCAAATGTTTTTAATGGGCAGACCCATGGGTCAGGTTCAGACCAGACTTATATGAAGTCCAACTTCTAACCAAAACAACATCATTTTATTTTGAAGAGTTGGGTCTCATGCAGGTCTATTTCTAAGCTTTGTAAGCTCAGACTTAATTAAAAATGACGCTATTTTATATTTTTAATTTTTAAAAAATTAGTGGTGTCGGCTCATAAGTTGACTCGTTGTTATTCTTAAAATGATTAATTAATAAACTGGTTAATTTTTAATATAAAAATTATTAAATTAGATTAAACCAAAAAATTAAAATTGAATCGAAAATTTAGCCGACTCAAAGTTTTTACGGTTAAATAGGAAGAATCAATTCAATTTTAAAAATATTAGTTTTTACTAGCATTTTACAGATTAATTCATATATTTTGCTATAATAAATTTCAAATTAGCAACATAAAATTTTGGAAGCCACGAGGCTACCCTTCATGAGATTTGCGGCATTTGCCATTTACATAGAGTGCGGGATTGTCCCAGTCCGATAGAATGATAGTGCAAAACCCGTAACCAAACACTTCGAATCGACAACATTAGTTCTTGGAGGGGCCTTTACTAAGATGTTCTAATTAAAAATTTAAAATACGTAAGCACCGGTCTTCTAGAACTTCAATCCTTGATGACATGGAAATGGAGATCGATGGCGCGTCCGATTCCAAGCCCCTAGGTAACTCCGTTCCGTTTCTTTTAATTAACTGTTTTCAGTCCTATCCCTTTTTCTCCTGTTAGTTAATGGTTTTGGGGTCTGTTCAGAAACTGGAGATGATAAGCCAAAAAAAGTTGTGGTGATTCTGATTGGCGCTCCCGGTAGTGGCAAGTCCACTTTCTGTGAGCAAGTTATGGCTTCGTCTTCGCGACCATGGTCTCGCGTCTGTCAGGTACACAGGCTCCTCCTCTGTCATGCACGTGTTTGTTGAAATGCTTCATTGAACTTTTGAGTTTGTTTAATGTTTTTATTTGAAACGATGTGGAACTGTTTTGTTCCTTTGGTTGTAGGACATAATTAACAATGGTAAAGCTGGGACGAAGCAACAGTGTGTGAAGAGTGTAATGGGCTCACTGAGTGAAGGCAAAAGTGTGTTTGTTGATAGATGCAATATGGACAGGGAGCAAAGAGCAGAGTTCGTGAAGCTGGGTGGCCCCCAAGTTGAGGTGCATGGTGTGGTTCTTGATTTTCCAGCGAATGTGTGCATTTCCCGGTCTGTGAAACGAACCGGGCACGAGGGGAACTTGCAAGGTGGGAAAGCTGCAGCTGTTGTGAACAGAATGATGCAGAAGAAAGAATTACCTAAGCTTAGTGAAGGATTCTCTAGAATTGTATTTTGTCATGATGATAGTGATGTTCAGGCTGCGATCAAGGCATATAGTTCATTAGGGCCGTCGGATACACTCCCAAAGGGCTGTTTTGGTCAGAAGAATGCTGATGCCAAAATTCAACTTGGGATTATGAAGTTCTTGAAGAAGGTGGAACCTTCGTCCGAGATCCCGGGATCAAATATGCAGGAGTCTGTATGTCTTGCAAACGATGAATATAAAGAGACAAATTTGAATAAAGAGTTGCCCCAATGCTCTGTTGGAGAGGATGTTGGCTTCACTCTCGCATTCCCATCTATCTCGACGGCTGACTTTCAGTTTGATAACGAGAAAGCGGCTGATATCATTGTTGAGAAAGTTGTGGAATTCATGAGTAAGCTTGGAAATAATAGGCTTGTTTTAGTAGACCTGAGCTATAGATCAAGGATTTTGTCTCTGGTTAGGACAAAAGCTGCAAGCAGAAACATCGACTCGAAGAAGTTTTTCACTTTTGTTGGAGATATAACCAAACTTTATTCTGCTGGGGGCCTATACTGTAATGTAATAGCCAATGCTGCTAACTGGTAAGTTTTATGATTCAATATGTGATTGCTTATTAGTTGTTTGTTGGAGAACAGCACTATTGCTTATTAGTTGTTTGTTGGAGAACAGCACTATTTCACGGAATCCAGTAGAAATATTAAAAGCGACATTACATTGACATGGCTGTGTGCTCTCAGAATGGCTTATGTAGATCCAAAGACATGATGCTGTAGATTTTTTTCATTTCATTTAGCTGCAATATTGGTACAGTTTAGTTCTTTTAATACTGCCTTTTCTACTTGGTATCGAAGTTAGATAAATTCATATTTAGTGAAATTGGCTCTCCTACTTGAACATATTGAGATCATTTACATCTGTGGAGGATTAACCAGGAATCCCAATGCAGGCGGCTGAAACCTGGCGGTGGAGGCGTAAATTCTGCAATTTTCAGTGCTGCTGGTCCTGCATTGGAGTATGCAACCAAGGAACGAGCGAAATCTCTTCAACCTGGACGTGCTATTGCGGTGCCGCTTCCTTCAGATTCTCCATTGTTCAAGAGAGAAAGAGTATCCCATGTCATACATGTCCTTGGTCCAAATATGAATCCTCAGAGACCTAATTGTCTGAATAATGACTACGGTAAAGGTTCTGAAATTCTTCGCGAAGCTTACACAGCACTTTTTGAATGTTTTGTCTCTATAGCAAGGAACCAAGAACAGTCACCGGTCAAAATCAGTGAAGCCCTTATAGCAGGATCTTCAACTAGCCCTAGAAGAAGCTTGAACACTGATCAAAAGACTAAGAGAGATGGTGATTGTGCATCTGAGACAAGCAAAAAGAGTAAGGGATCTGAGGATGAAATGAAAGGTAAGGATAACGTTTCACGTTCTTCTTACGGAGAGAAAGGTAAGCGAGAAGGAAGCATATCGAAGCATTGGAGTGCATGGGCACAAGCTCTTTACAACATTGCCATGAATCCCCAGAGTCAAAAGGATCAGTTGCTGGAAGTATCAGATGATGTTGTTGTAGTAAACGATCTTTATCCCAAGGTAAGTTCTAGTTGCAATGCTTTATTTTTGTAGGTCAATTGAATCATCTAAACTTTGTTTACCCTTTTCAGGCACAAAGACATATCCTAGTTTTGGCAAGGTACAAAGGCCTTGATTCTCTAGCAAATGTGAATCAAGAGCACCTTAATTTGTTGAAGACAATGCATAATGTAGGTTTGAAATGGGTTCAAAAGTTCTTAGGTGATGATCGATCAATGACCTTCCGCCTTGGATATCATTCGGTAAGCCCTAAGCCCTATTGCTCGCTCATTTGCATTACCGCCGATCTTTTCTTGCAGATCAAAATACCAGGTCGGAGGTATCTTAATCTTATGCAAAGTTTACACTGTTCTCCTGCAGGATCCATCAATGCGTCAATTGCATTTGCATGTTATTAGCCAGGATTTCAATTCGAGCCATCTCAAGAACAAGAAGCACTGGAATACGTTTACAACCGCCTTCTTCAGAGATTCAATTGATGTGATTGAAGAGGTGAGAACCAAAGGAAAAGCAACAGTGAAGGACGATGACAGCCAGTTATTATCCATGGAGTTGCGTTGCCACCGGTGTCGAAGTGTACATCCCAATATGCCCAGATTGAAAACACATATTAACAATTGTAAAGCCCCTTTTCCTCTTGCCTTACTTGAACATGGCCGTTTAGTTTGTGCACCAAATGAAAGCTAATAATAACCACTAGCTTTTCTGCATACATGTTCTCTACATGAATGCATCAATATTGCAATTCATAAGTTGAACCAAAAAGTCTACATTTGGCAATCAGCTTCAAATTCCATCTTGAACCCAGTTGCAACTAGAAGATTTTGGTAAATGCAGTTCAAGGTGAAAGCCAACCTACTAAAGAGAAACAAAGACGCTTATACTATCTCCCTGATGTGCCAAGATTAAAATCGATATTCGATTACGATATTTGATTAATGTTTCTGTTAAAGGCGCACCAGCTTATCAACAACGCTATTACTGGTAACTTCATATCCTGCTATCACTTTTAAGTGTAAATATGAATTCTAATCTACCCACTTATCAACAATATGACACATAATTCCCAGACAATGCCATATGTAAAGATGGAAGGGGGATGATTTATGAAACTTTGACATTGGAAAATATTCTCCTTAAAAGAATATACAGAGAGAAAAAAAAAACACAGATACTCCAGAATAGGCATACGCATGGAGGGAATAGACTTGCTAATGCAAGCAGTAAAATCAAAGACATTCATTAAGAGCAAAACAGGTATCATAGTTTGCTGGGGTTGTGTCCTTATTCAAGGTCTACTGTGGGTTTGGTGGGCGGCTATTGGCAGCAGAGACCCTGGAGCCCCATTCTAAGAGTTCTTTGCTTGTATCATCCTTATGAACAATAACTTCAATGAAGCACAAGCAGTCCTGTTTTGGCCCTGTTGCGGTCTCAATCGCTTCGATAAGCTCTTCCTCGCAGAAAACCTGTGCACACAGTTTTCATAAGTATATTGCATTGGCATTAAGGCATTTGATCAAAGTTGTACCCAAAATCTCACCTTGGTCGTCCAGCACTTGCCTTCACCATTGTGGATTGCGTCAACCAATCCAGTGTAGTTCCAATTCTTGATCACGTTGTATGGGCCATCATGGATCTCAACTTCAATGGTGTACCCACCGTTATTGATCAGGAAGATGATGGTTTTTTGTCCACACCGCATCATTGTCGAGATATCTTGAGCAGTCACCTGCAAGTTTTCATGAAGAATGAAAAGCTTGATAATCAATTCATATACAGTACCAAATTGGGTATTCAATATTTGAAGCAGCGAAGCACCATGCCAAAACCAGGATTTGAACAAGAATCTGTTCAGAAGTGGACCCAAGTTTCGTTGTAATATACCTGAAAGCTACCATCTCCAATACAAGCAATGACTCGCTTCTCCGGCACAGCTTGAGCATACCCAAGAGTGGCACCAACTGACCAACCAATCGATCCGTATTGCATCTGGAATTCATAGCTGAAAAGAACCAAGAAATTGTTTATTAATTTCTGAATACTGATCAAAAGGCGAACATCAGATCCACTAGCCACCAATACTTACCCGCATCCTTTTGGCAATTTGAGCTTCTGGCAATTGAACCATGAGTCCCCTGTTTCAGCAATTACAGCAGTCTCACTAGAAAGCATGTTCTGTATATGTTGGAAAAGAACATTAACCCTCAAAGGCTCTTTTGGTTCACTCTTCAAGGGGTGTCCATTTGGAACAAAAATTCTGCTATAGTTCTCATAAGAAGTAGGATTGCGCTTGACCCTCTTGGCTAGAGCTTGGAGGAAATCTTTCATCAGGACACATCCAAAAGAAGGTCCATTAGCAATCACTACTCTATCAGGCTTCACAATTATAGCTTTCTCCTTCTTAAGAAGCAGAGAGTACCCAACAGAGCTATAGTCATTGAAAATCGGTCCAGCGAACAAGTAAGCATCAGCAGATTCAACAATCTCCGCACAGAAAGCCGTGCTCACTGCACCCCAGTAAGTTCCAATGAAATGGCTATGGTGCTCAGGCACAAGTCCTTTAGCTGAGGGCATCACAGCTAAAGCATAGCCACAAGCATCACCTAACTCAACAAACGCATCAGATGCCTTTGCAACCCTCAGATTAGGCCCACCCACCAGAACTGGTTTCACTGCCTTGTTCAAGAACTCAGCTGCTGCTTCAACTGCAGCCTCCAGACCCATCTTGTTACTCAATCTGTACCAAACCAAGTTCAACTCAAATTCATCAAAATACTGAAAATTTATCAATTTTGATAGCTAAAACCCAGTGAAAGCTAAAAAGGGTCAGCAATTATTACTTCGGAGAAAGCGAAAATGGAACTGGTTCACGACTGAAAGTCGGATGAGGGATCGCAGGTAAGTTACAGCTAATGCTAATGTACACAGGTTTGCTTTCTTTCAAAGCAGTTGATATTGCAGTATCGATCTGCTCATGCGCGTCCTCCAAGTTATTAACCACGGCCTATCAAAGCATCAATCATCAACCACAAGTAACTCTCTCTGCGACTGCATGAGCTTATTCAAATTGTATTGTAAAAGAACAATCCTTACCTGGTAACAAGTAACTGTCTGGAAACACCTAAGCTCTTGGCTGAAATCAGGTAAACCGATCGTGTGATGAAGAATCCTGTTGGTTCCATAGTCGTTAGTGTTAGGCCCGCCAACAATACATATAACCGGAAGGTTCTCGCTGTAAGCTCCGGCGATCGCGTTCAGAACACTAAGGCCACCTACGGTGAACGTGACAACGCAAGCGCCGACGCCGCGAGACCGCGCGTAACCGTCGGCGGCGTACCCTGCGTTGAGTTCATTGCAGCAACCAACATTGGTCAGCGCAGGCTCAGCGATCAGGTGGTCGAGGAGAGTGAGGTTGAAGTCGCCGGGGACGGTGAAGATGTCAGTAACGCCGATCTGAACCAGCCGGCGAGCTAAGTGGCGACCGAGAGTCGCGTCCGGGGAGCTGAAGGTTGTGGGGTGGACGGAGCTCTGAAGAGCCGAAACGGCGCCGTTTGCTGGGTTGCACATGTCGCTGCATGGGGGCTTGCACGTATCCACCGATCCTATTTTGGTGTCCATAGTTCACTACGAATCTTCCAGAGAAGAAAGAAAAATTGAAGTGTTATAAGAGAGAGTGGAGAGAAGGATACAGTGACAGGTGTGGTGATGTAGAGAAAATGTCGGAAAAGTAACAGTAGAACGATTCTTCTAGGACTAGGAGGTTGTTTTTTCTTTGGATGTGTGGAAATTGAAGAGAGAGGCAATTTATAGAGGGAGTTTTAGTTGGTGTGAGTGATAAATCAGTAGGCGGTTTTGAGGAAAGTTTTGATTCGCTGACGGTGGCGTCGCTGATGGATTAGAATAGTCAAAAATCAAAATTGTTTGTTTTGTGATTGCGATAAAAGAGTATAAGAGAAGTGCTCGGCAAGAAATTTCTATAAAGAATTAAATGATCGTAATTAATTACTCAAAAGGTCATTATTGTCACAAAAGTTCTG
Organism: Erythroxylum flavicans; assembly: GCA_027576715.1. NCBI lineage: Eukaryota > Viridiplantae > Streptophyta > Magnoliopsida > Malpighiales > Erythroxylaceae > Erythroxylum > Erythroxylum flavicans. The sequence goes on along the minus strand of JANZXP010000004.1, from coordinate 32,967,421 downwards.
AAAAAAATATGTAATTTTAAATTTAATTAAATTTGAAAAAATTAATTCAATTTTAAAAATTAAATTTTAGTTAATTTCTAAATTTTTTATTCAATTTAAAATTTAATTAAATTTAGATCAAAATCGAAATTATTTAAACTTTTGGACTGTGCTTAAACGTTCTCTCACCTTTTTATCAAATTTTATAACAATATAATTTATAATTATTAACAATAACATTAAGTGACGATTCAAATGAGTGCTGGTACGAGAAAGTCTAGTAATACGCAACTTTATCCTAATAATAAGTAGAGATTATTTTTTATAGATTTTTTTTGTAAGTGGAGGAACTCACAGTTGTTATTATTTGGATGCGTATTGGGTAAATTTTCAGATTGACACAATAGTTTGCAAATCAAGCTAACCGAATATTCTACACTAGACAAGCCCTGCACGATAGACTCGATCAAGAAAGTGTAGATAGAGAGATTTAAACACAAAATTTTTTGACCTCATGTCCTCTGCTTCACCAACTAGATTATCCCTAAGAGCTTATTTTTTACAGACTCATATATATATATTAAAAATATGTAGTAAAATAACAATAAAATACAAAATAAGTAATTCTAAAATGTTGATTATATTATTGATTATAAACTCTATATTCTTGTAACAAATAATATGAAAAAGGTTACTAAAAAAAGATCAATTAAGTTATTTTCCAAAGGTTGGTCTATCTTTTTTAACTTCATCATTCAATTTGTTAGAAAATTTAAGTTACTTGAATTAAGATCAATGGATTATGTGAAACATGTAACCTATAAAATCATTACGAATATGATTTCCAATTGTGAGAAGGAAATTTTGAATTCTAAGTAGAGTTACGTCATGAAGGTTGTAGTATTTTCGGTCACGGGACTTTGGACGGACCAAGCTAGAAGAAGACATTACCAAGAATCTGTTCTTATAGTTGTTGAATCCATCATGTAGGCTATAGCTCATTTGTCAAGCTCAATTGACCACCCAAAATATCCAAGTACAGGTTAGAAATTATTAGGGCTTGTGGAAGCCTAGAGGCAGAAGGATTGTGTAGAGATTGTGGGTTCGAGTCCGAAAAGGAGTAGTCTTTATTTAAGGTGATGTAATCTCTCGGATAGTGGCTCATGCCTTAAGTAGGTACCCTTATTATTGTCTAAAATTAGACCTGAATTTACTTATCTATGAGTCTGAGTAAGCTCATAGGTCTCAAGATTAGTTAGGCGAAGCCTAGAACTTGAGTTATCAAAATATATATATACATTAGGCTTTGTAGCAGAAAAACTATAAAATTATATTCAAATTTTAATTAATTTGAATTTTTATTTATTAAATTAAATTGAGTCAAAAATAAATAGATATATTATTCTTAAATATTATTAAAAATTTATACATTCACTCTACAATTATGTGATGGAAAACTATATTATTTGTGCTTTAGTTAAATGGGTTCCTTTTTTTAGAGTATTCCCGGAAACAAATATAGTGAAGATGGGATGAGGCCTGTAGTTCAGAGGATTAAAGCACGTAGTTACTAGCCACTGTGTCGGGGGTTCGAATCCCTTCTCGATCACAACTGGCCAAAAAAAGAAGGACTTTTCTCTGAAGGTAGGGAAATCATGTCCGGGTCGGATCAACAAATTCTTCCATCAAATCTAAACTTTAATCAAATTTGTGCCTAATATTTTATAAGATATTTAACTAATTTTTACTTAAATATTTTAAAACACCTTATCTGTTAGTTAGGATAAGACTGTGTACTATTAAATTTTTTGTCTCAACAAAATTTCTATTAAGTATTGTTGTTATTTAAGTAATTTTTACTGTTATCTCTAGTATCATTTTGTAAATTAACATTATTAAAATAATAATTATTGCATTCAAATATTACTAAAATAATACTCCTAAAAGTGGTAATAATATAATATGAAGAAACTTATTTAATGCTAAAATAAAAATTAGAAACTAAATTAATATTTTTTAAAATCGTATCTATATTTATTTAAAAATTAAAGTGCTTAATTATGATATGACTCCTATTAAATTTGCTATAAACTTAACTCAATTAAAAATTAAGGTGTTACTAATAAATTTTTGAAAATATTAATGTATAAAATAATAATATAAATAATGGTAAAAATAATATAACACCTAATTAATCAAAACTTTCGTTCGTCTAATTGGGTCAGAAATCAGAAATCAGAAACCAAAACTACCTGCCGTTCCTAAATATTATCAAGAACAGTTGCGTGGTCAAAATTGTTCAACGAAGTAGTCACAAACGACAACGATCAAAAATCAGTATACGATTTCGTTTGCCCGTAGGTAAGGCTGATCTGAACTAAATGACTTCTCTCTTAGGCGTGTGGTTTTGTCTCCATTAGCTCTGCACTGGTTTTGGCAAGTGGGTTTGCACGTAAAAAGCTGTTTTTCTGGTCAACCCTGATACGGAGGCTTTGCTTGTTTAAGTGAGTAAAAGATATGGATTCAGTCCTTGATGTGGCGGCTCAATTGCTTTAAAGAGTAAAAGATATAGATTACGTCGTTTTCATTTCTTTGATAATAAATATGATTAAAAATTAAATCAATTTAGATATTTTAATTATAAAAATTTTGAATTAATTAATTTTTTTCCAATGTTTAACTTTTTAGTTCGATAAAATTATAAAAAATCAACCAATTTATTAATTAATCATTTAAAGTATAAACTAATCGATATTTATGAATTAAATTAAATTAATTAATCTTTATTTATTAATTTATTTTTTAAATTAAACTTTAAATTAAAGACAGTCTCTTTCAATTTTATTTTAAATTCTTCAAATTTATTTAATCTTTAATTAATTTTATAATGTTCTAATATCGGTTGAATTTTTAAACCTTAAACTTCTTATTAGTTTAACTTTCAGTCCAATTTTTAAAAGATTAATTAATTTGTACATTATAAAATATTTTTATTTTAATACAATTTAAAAAAATTATATCATCATAATACATCAAATAATAAAATTATTAGACTAACGGACAAAAACATTTCTTAAATTTTTTAAAAAATTAACGATTACGTATTGTTTGACTTTTTTAGACATCGTATTTTAGCAAAATTTCTATAGAGTATTACCGTCATAGTTGTTGTATTTTAGGTTAAAATAAACAAATAAAAAAATACCACAAAATTTAAAAAAAAAGATTAAAAAATAAATTTCGTGAAATTTAAGGATATTTATTCAATAAATAAAGTAAAAATCGTGAAGATTGGGTTTGCATTTTGCAAGATTCATAATTTCATATGGCCACGATAGCTTTTATTTCAAGAATTAATCAGAAACCCGGTGACAAGACCGTCGACTAAAACCAGGAGCCAAGGCGGTTTTAGGGAGTTGGTGGTAATTAATGAAACAAACCAAAAGCACTTAAGCAATAGACCAGAAGCACGTAGTGAACATGCACCGTCTGGCTTCATTAGGCGTGATTGGCGAAGGTCACCAACTTTGTCTATGCTTACGACAAGTGTACGTCCGAAGCAGGGGTCTAGGTGTGTGCAGCGTTACACAGTTTCTAGATGGACCGTCACAAAGTAATTACTCTATTGAAGTGTATAATTATTAATTTCTTATAAGACAAATATTCCTGACAAATGCATGTGTCTCTTCAGGGACGAATATTCCCCAAATCAAATCCACAAATTTAACCAAAATCAATCGCCTAATCTTTCCGAGATATATTTGCTGTTATTAACTTAATATCCTTAATGCCCGTTTGACAAGAAAGTAAAGTAAATTTAAAATTTGATTTTTTAAAAAATAAATTTATAAAAATTAAAGATATTTATATATTTAAATACTTATAAAAATTCTAACAGTAAAATTAAGTGGATTCTTATTATAGTGTTTGTTATGCAACAAAATTTATAAAATATAATTTAATTTTGACTTATGTTTTCAATTATATTTTTATAAATCAAATAAAAATTGAAATTGTTAAATAATGTTAATTTGTAATACAAGTTATATTATTAAATATTAATTTTTTCATTTCCGATATTCTAATCATATAATAATGTTATATCATAAATATAGTATTGAAAAATACTAAAAAAATTTCAATCAAGTGCAAAGATAAATCTTTAAATTATATAAATATTTATATAATTTTAATATAAAAAATATCCAAAATCTTGCTAATGACAAAACAATAAGAATAGTAGAAGAGGAGGTAGGGTTTTACAAAAGAGTTGTCGTAGAATTGAGAGAGAAGAAAGGGTTAAATTGGCTAGAAATTTTTTTGATTAAATTCCTAAAAAAAGTAATATAAATATCAAGGAGGTGATGAGATTTAGGATCCAAATAAAGTGCTACTACTTTCTTTAGAATGAGAAAGTTTTTAATTTCTTAAATATTCAAAAAAATGAACCAAACGTGATAATATAAATTTTAAAAAAAGATTACTTTTCCAAGCAAAAATTCATGCCAACCAAAAAGGCCTAAAAGCATTATTAAACAAATTGTTAGGTAAATATAATAATTAATAATTAAAAAATTGAATTAATCAAAATTGTTCAATTAATTAATTGATTAAACATATTTTAATCTTACCTTATTAATTTTAGTTTGATTTTTAAAATATTAATAATAATACACAATTTTAAATAAATAATTTATACTTAATTGACATATTTAATTTAAATAATTGTTTATAAATATTAGTTTTTTATCTTTAATTAACTATTACACAAGATTTTCATTAATATTCACTACTTCGAAAGTTAAATTCACCATTTGAATTACCCTCTCAAGACAATATACTCTTTTACATTTGCTGTTAAATTATATATAAACCTTGAAGAAATTTCATTGACAGGTAGGTTTATAACGGTCTAATATTACGCACTCTTACTTATAACTAGTTGAGAGATTATTTCTAAATAACTTACATTTTAAAAAATGTAGTATATTATATACTAATTATTACGAATTTCTCTATTAATATAAAGAAAAAGTGCCTTTAACATGTAAAACTCCTTTCTGAGTTTGGGTTCAGATCTTCTGTTCTATTTATCTTGTTTCAATCTTATTCTTGTCTTGTAAATATGAAACGACGTCGTTTTGAAATGAAAATAAGAATAGAACAAAGTATTTGGGACATAAGACCTGATACCTCTTAGTCTCTCATATAAATAGATAATTATTGTTGTAATTTATAATATGTTAGCAATTTAATTGTGGAGAATCGACAAAATATTCAAATGTGTTCATAAACATATTTGATAAAAACAGAAAGTATGAATACAACTCTTCAAGTTTACTAATGATTGTGAATATTTTTCCTATAAAAAGGTCACGTAGATCAATTGACTATGGAGTGTCTCCTCGGGCCCATAACATGTGCAACGACACGACAAAACTTAGCATGTTCCAGTTGTGAACCATGACTATGATATCATACTATACTTGCACAAAAACGACCGTAGCTCCAAACATGCTGGGCGGACAAAAGAATCTACTTCCTTTTCTACCCTAGGGCTACATGCATTCCACCCTGGGATAGAATATTACGGTTGACATTATAATACCATTGTAGTTTTTTGACGTATTAGCACAGTTTTCAAGTCACGTTCTCTGAATGTAGTTTTGTGATGTTTTGGTCGTATTTCTAGCCATGGGAATAATTCGGATCGGATCAGTTAAACTTAAATTCAAATTCATTCTGAGAATCGATCCGATTAGATGGATTCAATCTTCGAACTTAAATTCAAACTCATTCAAACTATTTAAAATATAAGTTAAAGTGATTATAAGGATAACAATGAAATAACTGATAGGTCAATTCTGTCAACTTTTATAAATTTTTTTAAATTTAAAATATAAATAATGTCTTTTTTTTATTAAATTTCGGCCTGAGTTGTCAAGGTCCAAACTGATCTAAGACCTAACTTGTCTATATAAAACAATATAAGAGTGAAAATGAAATAATCTATAGGTCATCTCTGTCAATTTTTAAAATAATTTTTTAAAATTAAAAGTGTAAAATAATATCTTTTTTAATTAGATCTGAGCCTGAGCTGCCTAGATTCAGGCCTACTCAAAACTTAACTATTCTAAGCAGAACGACGTTATTTTAATCAGAATAGTTGAGCATCGAGTCAATCTTGACCTAAACTTTGACCTGACCTATTAAAAATACCTAAATTTGGATCTATAGGTCAGCCCATTGTCATCCTTAACCGTTTGACTAAGTTTTAGATTAATCTCGTAAATTTAAGAATAAATTAAAGTTAGATAAACTAATATTTATCTAATTATTTTATAAATTTCTATTTTATTTACTTTCATCTTCAATGCTTTAAAGCTTTTGAAAAAAAATTCACTATTGTAAATGTCTTACCAAAGTTTGTACCGATTTTAATTTGACAGGGTATAATACTTAAATTGATCAATATTATATATTATTTTAGATAATTTTATAAAATAAAAATTTTAAATTCAAATTTATTTTTTGTTATGACTAAATTGATAAAATAAATTAAAAAATTTCAAAATTAATATAAAATATGTAGAATCGACACTGATACAGTACATTGAACACAACCTTGCTTAGTTGGATTGGTTGAATGCGTAAATCTTGATGTCCATAGTCCAAGAGTTGGCATGTCAAAAGTGGCCCAACCCTTCTTGCCAAAATTGCTTTCAGCCATCGTTGATCAGGCCTCAAGCTGGATGACTTGATCGTGGGAGGATCATGGGTCGACTTGACCCAACCTGTAATTTATCGATTATTTTCAAAATAACGTCATTTTTAATATTTTTTATTTAAAAAAATACAAGACGATGGGCTTATGAGTTGATCACGAGCTAATACAGGCTACCATAGCCCAAAACTCCTAGTCCTACTCGATCCGACCTACAAACATCCCTATCCGAGAGTAATATGTAAAACGAAATATAATTTGGTTATATAATTTTATTATTAATAAGTTAATAATTTAAAATAATATAATATTATTTAAATTGAGTATTCCAGTACATGCTTTCATCAACCAAGCTATTAGATAAAGTTGACACGTGGCAGTCTCATTCATCGTTGGATCCACCACTATTCCTCTCTTCCGTTGTTACTGTAAAATTCAAAATGTTAACTGATTCTGTAGCTCAGCGATCACTCCAAACAGAAAAAGAACTCCAGATAGTTCCATTCTCTCAAATCAACTCTGCTTCTCGATTGCTCGATCCTTGTAGAAGTAATTGTGACAGCAGAAATAGCGAGCAGTGCAACTACGCCGATGAATACTACACTTAGCCAGACAGAGCACCAGCAAAGAGCGCGAATCGGAAGAGAACCGATTGACCGCCGATTACGAGGACGCAGGAACTCTAATCGCTCCGATGGATAAACTTGAAGATATCGTCATCACAACCGGAGAGGAAGAAGAAGATAAGATTCTCACTCTTTGAGTAGTATATGCTTATTGATTCTAAAAGGTAAAATACTGAAACAGATAGCTAACCAAGCGAGGTTTTTTTTGGGTGAAAATCACACCTTTCATTGCTATACACGATTGGGTTTTATACAAAGAAAAATCGTGCGAAAAAAGGACTATGCTATAGGTGGCTCAATATTTGCAAAGAAAAGAACAAAATTAAGAAAGAAGGGCTCTGCTATTGGGCACGGCGTGGAGCAACCTGCGCGACACGAAGGACGATGGTACTGTACATCATGTTTGTTCTGTTTTTTTTTTCTTTAGTTGTCCTCTTGCTTCTAATCTGGGCTTGAACCCACTTTTTTTGGTGTCAATTTACTTTGTCCGTGGGTCCAAAACACTCCCCTCAAGATGGAGTTCATGGGCAATGTCAGGAAACCCATCTTGGAGATCATGGTTTTGAAAATTGGTGAAGGCAGAGCTTTTGTGAATACGTTTGCTAACTGGGCCTTCGTTGATATATGTTTGGTGGTGACAAAACCTTCTATGACTGAATTCCGCACCAAATGGCAATCAATTTCAAAGTGTTTCGTTCACTCGTGAAATATTGAGTTTGAGAAAATAAGTAGAGCTGCTTTATTATCATAGGGGAGTGGTATTGGACCTATTGTGGTTAAATCTTGAAGAATATACGGTATCCAATGCAACTCACAGACGGTGGATGCCATGCTACGATACTCTGCTTTCGTTGAGGACCTGCTAACCGTGTTTTGCTTCTTTGTCTTCTACGAAATCAAAGAACGTCCCAAAAATATGCAGTAATCGGTGAGGGACTTCCGACTGAAAGGACAAGATGCCCAATCTGAATCTGAGTATGCAGTTAAGGATCTGGTTGGATGAATAGGGTAGAAAACTCCATGATTCATCTTGCCTTTCAAATACCGTAGCAAATAAATTACGGCCTGCCAATGAGGCTTTCGAGAGGTTGTTACAAATTGACTAAGTTGCTGGACGGTGTACACGGCGTTTGGTCTGATGTAATTCAAGTAAAGCAACCTCCACCTCCCTACTATTCTCTTGTATTTTTCAGAATTCTCCATGAGTTCTCCCACATCAGCATTAATTTGGTTCCAGGGGCAATTGGTACAGGGGCTTCCTTGGCATTTGTCATGCCAGTTTCCTTCAAAATATCACAGATATACTTCCTTTGTGACAACATCATACCACTCTCTGACCTTGCAATTTCTATTCCAATAAAGAACTTCACATGTCCTAAATCTTTAATCGTGTATTCAGAATGTAGGAAACTTTTGACCTCAGTCATCAACTCCTTATTTGGACCCATTAATAACAAATCATCTAGATAGATTATCAAAGCAAGAAAACTTATACTGGCACCTCTCGTGAACAGGCAATGGTCAGATTCAGACTGAATAAAGCCTATACTCTTCAATTTTTCAGTGAGTTCTTGATTCCACTGGCGTCCAGCTTGCTTTAAACCGTAGATTGATCTTTTTAGTTTACAAACTTGACCTGGTAGCCCCTTTGCGTACCCTTGTGGTGGCATCATGTACAAATCTTCTTCAATCGAGCCATGAAGGTATGCAACAACGGAGAAGCTTTCGGAGTAGTCGATCCAAAATTGTTGGTTGAATCCTTTCTCGATTAGCCTTGATTTTAATTTTTCTAGTGTTCCATCTGGTTTGTATTTTACCCTGTAAACCCACTTTGATGCAATTGCTCTTTTTCCCTTCGGTAAATCCACCATTTATCATGTCCCATTATTTTCTAAGGACCTCAACTGCTCATTCATGGACTCTACCCATCGATAATCCTTGGCAGCAATATCGTATGAACTGAGCTCGTACTCAATAGATATATTTGCAAAAAAATGGTTATGAGATTTAGAAAAATGTAAAGATGAAGAGTCTATGAAGTTTGGTGAAGGGGATACAGTACCTGAATTGTTCGACACAGCAACATCATCTTCGAGAGGGACTTGGGTAACGATTCCAGACCCGAAGTCATCATACCATTTGGGTTTGATTCTTGTTCTTGTGCTGCGTCGGAGAATTATTAGTGATGATGGCTGTTCTTCTTGGTTAGATTGACTGGTGTCGGTCTGGGTTGGTGAAAGAGAAGATGGAGCTCCATTTGGCTCAAGGTAGATATTAGTGTTTTCTAGGTTTGGATCAGTGATTTGTTGGGTGACTTTTCTACTTTGGCTTTCTTGGTGCGGGCTTTGTCTATGTGGGTTTATAGGAATTGGATCAATTTCTGATTGAAGTTGAAAAGGACTATTGTCTTTAATTTCAAGTGTTTTTATATGGATATGTGTGTTCATGAAAGACTACGTCACGAGATGCAAAAATGTTTCTAGTTTGTAAGTCCATTAATCTGTAGGCTTTGTAGTCTGTCATGTACCCCAGGAAAAGACATTTTTGGGCCCTAGGCTCAAGTTTGGTTTTGATAGGTTTGGTAATAGTAGCAAAACAGAGACAACCGAAGATCCTCATGTGGTCATATACGGGTACTTGCCCATTTAGCTTTTCGTATGGTGACTGACAATTTAGGACTTTAGTTGGTAGTCGATTTATAATGTAGGTTGCCGTTAAAACATCTTCTCCCAAAAAACTTCGGGCAATTCAGCATTGAAGAGTAATGCTCTAGTGACTTGTAACAAATGTTTGTGTTTTCTTTCAAAAACGCCATTTTGTTGAGGGGTATATGGACATGTCCTACGGTGTAATGTTCCTTTGGACGATAAAAACTCACTGCATTGGTAGTTAACAAATTCGCTACCATTGTCGCTTTAAATAGCTTGGATTGTTTGATTAAATTGGTATTCTACTTGGGAGAAATTTTTTAAAAAGGTTTTGGCCTTATTATTTAGTAAGAAAGCTCATGTGGCCCTGGCATAATCGTCCACGATTGTTAAGAAGTAACGTGACCCATTTAGCGTAGCAACTTTGTACGGACCCTATAAGTCAACATGGATTAATTCAAATGGTGCTTGGGTATGTGTCACGTGTTTTGGGAAGGGTATCCTTTCTTGTTTTGCTAACGGGCAAATATCACATATATGATCACTAGGGACTTCAATTAAGATTGAAGAAATACGTGACATTTTACCAAAAGATATTTGTCCAAGACGAGAGTGCCAAACTCGAAAGTTGTTTGTAACAGTGCAAACAGTATGGTTTTGCTCGTAAAAGGCTAAAGGAGGACATATATGATCACAATGGAAGAAAAGAATTCATGTTTAAGGTGTAGACGTCGTTCCTAGTCCCTCCGATTGCTACAACGTCGTCAGTCCAAAGGTCTTGTAAAACACACTTGTCAGGAAGAAAAATAGCTGCTAATTTATGTTGCGCGGTTACTTTACTTACAGACATCATATTATGTTGAAAACTTGGAATGTAGAGGACTTCAGACAGGGGCAAGTTAGGATGAGGAACGACACCGCCGATGTGTTTTATGATGTGGGTGGTTCCATCAGGTAAATTAACAGAATTAAGGCATTTATTTTCTATATAGTAGATAAATTTGTTCAAGTTTGAGCACATATGGGTAGATGCACCAGTGCCTATTATCCACGAGCCAAGTTCAAACTTAATGGCTGCAAGTATTAAGAGATTAAGGGCGTTACCTGAATAATTAGAGTATCCCGCAAAAGTCACCTCATTTATCCCTTTGCCTTTGATCATCTTCTGCAACTCTTACTGGATCATTGATGACAGATTGGTATTC
>JANZXP010000004.1:32934857-32956139 GCA_027576715.1 Erythroxylum flavicans | reverse complement strand
CTTAGTAAATCTAGAACAATCATCTACAAAGGTAATATAATATCTCATGCCTCCTTTACTCATACAATTCTTAAAATTACCCAAGTCTGTGTGCACCAAGTCCAACAATTGTGACTCTCTCTCGGTCACTGAATTAAAATATTTCTTAGAGTGTTTAGCGTCAACACAAATTTGACATTTTTCTATTTCATTAGTGATCTGATTAGGTAACAAGTTTGAGCTTAGCATCTTCTTAATTGACCTCACATTCACATGCCTAAGTCAAGAGTGTCATAAGTCTAAAGACTCAACAATATAAACCGAAGAATTTGATGCATTCATTTCAACGTTAAGTACAAATAAACCCCAATTACAAAATCCTTTTTACTTCTAAAGCATCCCAAATGTCCTTAGCAATTTTGTACTTGCAGTAGATATCAAACAGAGGTCGATCATATGGTTGAGTAAAACTCCCCTAACAGTACGGTTATCCTTAGCAGTCTTAGGGTTGGTATTATCACTAGGAATCTCTTGAAATAGTACATAATCGATTTCGTATTGTTGAAAGTAAAAAGAATTTTCTCAAACCATCTTTTGAAGTTTCTCCCATTTAGAAGCTCTAATTTAGTAAGGTCAGGTATAATTTTCGGGGCCGTAGTGAAAGAGACAGAACCTATGTGGGGAATAGTAATAGCAGAACCTATGTTTGTCTCATTCGCAGACGACATAATTCTAACTGATACCGAAATTAAATACACACATAGCAGGAAAATCAAAATGCAGAACTTTCCAACAACCAGCAGCAAACTCGAAACAGTTACGAGTAGATCAACACAATTTTCGATAGCAGTAATCACGCAACAAATAGAAATAATACGGTTATCCTTAGCAGTCTTAGGGTCGGTATTATCACTAGGAATCTCTTGAAATAGTATATAATCGATTTCGTATTGCTGAAAATAAAAAAAGAATTTTCTCAAACCATCTTTTGAAGTTTCTCCCATTTAGAGGCTCTAATCTAGTAAGGTCAGGTATAATTTTCGGGGCCGTAGTGAAAGAGGCAGAACCTATGTGGGGAATAGTAATAGCAGAACCTATGTTTGTCTCATTCGCAGACAAAATAATTCTAACTGATACCAAAATTAAATACACACACAGCAACAAAATCAAAATACAGAACTTTCCAACAACTAGCAGCAAACTCGAAACAGTTACGAGTTGATCAACACAATTTTCGATTGCAGTAGTAACGCAACAAATAGAAATAAATTTCCCACTTGGATTGTTAGTGAAAATGTTAATAATAATTAAATTGGAAAGGCTTATCTGAAAATAAGGCGTCATGAAAAATCACTGTCTTAAGTCAAAAATTCTCCCTCTACAGTGCAGCAGGACAACGAGATCTGACCCCAGGGTTAACGCCTTCTCCAACGACTTTAGTGCACTCCAAAGGGGGGAGTAGGAATTGTCTTCGAGAATTAATAAAGTCAATCTCTGCCTTTTGATGGTAAGGATATCTGTACGGCCAAACATTGACTGGAACAACATCGGATTGCAAGGGTATGCGGTGATCATGAAAACACTGAGGTGGTAGGCTTGTGGGGGTGGCAAACACATGTGAAAATTCGTCAAGAAGAAGACTAATATCTGGATAGTGACTACTGTTAGGAGGATCTGCAGGCAGTATGTGAAATAGGAACCCCATACCTTGGAGAGAATTACAATCCTGGGTAGATAGGTAATCCAAAGGAGTTTGATGGAGCCCTTCCAAGTTGCAAATTTGTAAGACATGGTCAGCTTTTTGTAATCCACCTTAATTGGACCCAACATTTCAAGCCACTGTACCCCTAGAACCAATTGACAAGCAGCAGCTGGCAACACATAAAAATCAGCAGTGATGGGCTTACCTTGTGCTAATAAGGAAAGGGATTGACATTGGCCTATGCAGTTGATCTTTTCTCGGTTGGCAACCGTCACCTGAAACTGCATTGAGGTATCCACTGGCAGCCCCAGCTGGGAAACAAGCATGTGATCAATAAAATTATAGGTGCTGCCTTCATCGATGAGGATAGTCACAGGCTTGTTCTGAATTGTTCCTACAATCCTCAACATTTTGGGGTGACAAATGCCAGAAACGGCATGGAAAAAAATCTCGGGTATCACTTCATGAGAGCCATCATCTGGGAAGGATTGTTTAATGTCAATTTCGACCTGTCCTGTATTTTCAAGCATGAAAATCTGTGGTTTAGCATATTTATCATCACAATAATAACACAACCCTTTTTCACGCCTCTCACGATCTTCCTGAGGAGTGATACGTCAGACAGATGTAGGCAGGGAGAGGTTTGCAGGTCGAGAAATCGGAAGTGGGCCTAGAAGGCTCGGGTTGGTTGCAGATTCCGGCGGTCCTATGGCCAAGGGTGTCTGAAAAGGTGGACGCTTCTGCTGGTTATTCCGTTCCTCAATCAGTCTAGCTACACCAATGACATCGGACAAGGAACGTGGCTGTTTGATCTGGACGTCCAGACAAATATTGTCTCGTAAGCCAGCTATGAAACTCCTCACTAAAAAAGACTCAAGCAAGCCATCGACTTGCTGGGACAGATTTTCGAAAGCTTCCTAGTAAAGAGCCACTGTCGTGGTTAGTTTGAGACGGGCTAATGCTTCAGATGGGTCTTCATATTTTGTGGGACCAAAAATGAAGAAGGAGGGCTCGGGTGAACTCTGCTCACTTCTGAGGATCACGTAACTTAGTGTACCAGCGATGCCATTGTAAGGCAATTCCCTCAAGGTGAAAGGAAGCCAATGGAAAACGCTGGTCACGAGGAACCTGTTGGTAGTCGAAATATTGCTCAGCACAGTAAATCTAGCCATTAGCGTCTTCACCATTGAATTTTGGAAAGTGAAGTTTTAGAGGAGGGTTTTGTTCGGTGGGGGGTTGAAGGTCTGGATCATGGTGATTGGAGGTTTTCCCACCAGCAAAATGGTTGATATCAATGGTTGCTTGTCGAGGTAACCGAACAGATTGAAATTCAGTGAAAAGTGTTTGAAGCGTGGAAGAGATTTGGGTAAACTGGGATTCATGACGGTCAAACAGGGATTCGTATCGGGCTAGTGCTTCGGTTACATCATTTTGGAATTCAGCATTAGTTTTGCCACTGGTAGCCATCAGCTCTGATACCAAAATAATAAGATAGAGTTCAGTAACGCAGAAAATAGAAGAAAGGTTAGAGGAGAAGACGAGCGTTTTTAGGTAATTACTTAACCTTTTATTACACAGCAATGTTTACATTTATAAGAATGAAAATAACATAACTGAAATAATCATGGCGACATGCCAGCAACCACGACTAATGACTAGGAAAGGGAAATGCCTAGAAACTAGCAACTACTCAGCAACAGTCAACCACTTGTACACTACCCAGCAACGGTCATAGGTCTTGGCGCGTATCATTCCACCGTCCTTGAGATCATAGACTGCAAGGATCAAAGTCTGGGTAAGCACAGCGAAAACGCCACTCTGTCTCCCACGTAGCATCCTCATCTGGTGTGTCCTACCATTGCACCAAGATCTCAGTCCGAGGCCTGTATTTGTCCTTACGAATGACACGGCGGTCTAAGATAAGGAAGGGCTGAGGCATGAGAACAACATCGTCAGTTGAAACTGGTGGAAGTGGAGAAGAGGCAGTGGATGGGACTGGTTCGAAGTGTGGACGGAGCATGCTAACATAGAAGACATCATGCATTTAGGATCCTTGGGGAAGTTCTACACAATAAGCCACGGCTCCAACTCTGGCAGTGATCCTGTAGGGGCCAAAAAAGCGTGGAGACCGCTTGAGGGAGGACCGAACAGCCACCGAAGACTGCCTATAGGGACGTAACTTGATGTACACATAATCACCCAACTGAAATTCAACATCACGCCGGTGTTGGCCTGCATGGCTCTTCATGCGCTGCCGAGTAAGGGAAAGATGATGACGCAGGGTGGCAAGGATGGAATCACGGGAGCAAAGATAGTCGTCCACTGCTTGGAATATAACTAAGCAACGAAGGAGGTCGCATACCATAAATTGATTCGAAGGGGGTGATTTTTGTAGAAGAGTGGAAATATGTATTATAATTATATTCAGTCCATGACAACCAGTCTATCCACTTGCGGGGTTGATCACTAGCAAAGCAGCGCAAATATTGCTCTAACGTACGGTTCACCACTTTGGATTGACCATCAGTTTGAGGATGGTAGCTAGAACTCATACATAACTGAGAACCCTGTAAACGAAAGAGGTTATGCCAAAAAGAACTAATGAAGATTTTGTCTCGGTCACTTACAATTGACGCTAGAATACCGTGAAGGCAAACAATGTTATCAACAAAAGCCTTGGCTACAATGGAAGCTGTAAATGGGTGTTTCAGGGGGATAAAGTGGGCATATTTAGACAAGTGATCGACAACAACCATGACCACTGAGAATCCATTGGAAGAAGCTAACCCTTCAATAAAATCCATAGAGATATCGGTCCAAATATGCGAAGGAATGGGTAGTAGCTGCAACAACTAGGAATGGATAAAAAATCCAAAAAAACGTAACCAACCCGCAAAATCGAAGAAACCGAGCGAAACCGGTTGTGTGGGGAGTGATGCGATGGTCGGTTCAGGTTTGGATATTGAAAAACCGATTATATTTGTTCGGGTGTGGTGTAGGCAAAATTTTTTACCAAACCAACCCGATCAAGTAAAAACAAAAAATTTTTTATTTTTTTTATACTTCTAACTCTAGGTATATAAGGTAAGTTTGCAACTTTGCCCTAAAATGAAATAAAAACGTTGGACATGTACTAAAATTGGCCCAAATTTTGAGGCCCAAGATTAGGACCCAAACCGATTGAAGTAACTGAACCGCAAGGCACACCGAAAATTTAGTTTTATCTGACATTCGGTTCAGTTCAGTTTTCTTATTTCACAAAACCAATTAATCGGTTTGGTCTAGAAAATAGCTAAAAACTAACCGAACCGAATCGTGCCCACCCCTAGCAATAACCCAGCAGGTTTCATACTATCCACCTTGCACTGTTGACAAACTAAGCATTGTTGGATAAATGTCTTGACACTGCGGCTCATATTGGGCCATTGGAAGCTTTGTTTAATGCGAGAGAGGGTCTTAGTGAACCCAAAATGGCCACCTGCTGGTGTTGGGTGGTAGTCAACTAGTATTTATGGCAAAAGGAAGGAACGGGGGCTTAAGTAGACCCGATTATTTCGGAACGAGACGCCATCCTTGTATACAAAATGAGACGGGGTACTGACCTTCTATAGTGTAATATTAAACAGATCAGTCTTTACCTCTTCTTGAAGCTTTGCCCACCATTCACAATGCGGTCTTGGTGCAGTGGCAAGACACACAAGCTAAGGATGCTACGTGGGAGATAAAGCGGCGTTTTCACCGTGCTTACCCAGACTTTGATCCTTGTGGTCAAGGATCTTAAGGAGGGCGAAATGATACAGGCCAAGATCTATGACCGTTGCTGGGTAGTGTAGAAGTGGTTGACTGTTGTTGAGTAGTTGCTAGTTTATAGGCATTTCCCTTTCTTAGTTGTTAGTCGTGGTTGCTGGCATGTCGTCACGATTATTTCAGTTATGTTATTTTTGTTTTTATAAATGTAAACATTGATATGAAATAAAAGGTTAAGCAATTATCTGGTGTTCTCTTCTAACCTTTCTTCTATTTTCTGCGTTACTGAACTCTATTGTATCACATTCCATGCTGTATTATTGACTTAATGTCTGTTTCTTTGAATAGGTCAGTTCTAGGAGCAATTTGGAAGTGATAAATCATGCGTGAGGCATGCTTCTCATTTTGCGGATAAAGAGTTGAGCGATGACTTTCTCTGCACCAAAAGTGTTGATGGCGATCCTCACTCGCAGCCGGAGCATTTCGGTTAAGACAAATGTACTCCTTCGCTCGGTTGGCATTTGGCTTATCATGCACTCTTTTGGTGATGTCGTGACTAACTGTGACTGTATCTAAAACTAAACAAACATTTTTCTTCTTCTGCTTGTGATTTAAGAAAGAAGCTCTGAAGCTTTCCCAGTTTATTAGATCATTCGGCTATGTCCTGATGATGATTGTGATATAGGAAAGTATCAAAACGTTATGTATGATCATTCGTTCTAGTCCTGAAGATGACTGATATCATCATGTCTAAATTTTTTCTTAGGAACAAACTTATTGTTATATAGGGAAGTTTTAAATCGTTACGAATGATCATTCGACTATGTCCTGATGATGATTGATCTCATTATGTCTAAGTTTCTTCTTATGAACATGTTTTACTGTGATATAGGGAAGTTTTAAATCGTTATGTATCATCATTCGGTTATGTCCAGATGATGATTGATATTATTATGTTTTCTTGTCAGGAACATGTTTTACTGTGCTATAGGGAAGTTCTAACTCGTTATGATCTTTCGGCTATGTATTGACGATGATTATGGTTTGATTCACACGGTCAGTTTCTTTACAGGTTGGTCGCGATTGTTCTGATCGGAAAAAGTTTACTTGGTTAGCCCTTTCGATGGTCTTGATTCTTAAACAGCTTCAAATCATTGATAAGCTTGATCAGATTCTTAGGTAAGTTGAGTGCTCCGTAAAATAATTGCTAATATGGCTTTGAACAACGTAATTATTTATTTTTTCTATTTTTAAACTTCATGCAGGGCATTTGCTAGTGTGATATTGGGCGGAAATAATGCTTTGGTGGAGGAAAAATCGAGGGTAGTGGTCAGCCTAAGTCCAATGGGCAATGGCATGACATTTTGAAGACGTGTTTCACATGAGCCAATCTACATTGCCGGACTGGATTAGTGGTAAGAAGATTCAAACTACTTTAGATTATGTCTGAACCCACCTGATTAATCTGTAAAACGAAATATAATTTGGTTATAAAATTTTATTATTAATAAGTTAATAATTTTAAATAATACAATATTATTTAAATTGAGTATTCATGTACATGCTCTCGTCAACCAAGCTATTAGATAAAGTTGACACGTGGCAGTCTCATTCGTCGTTGGATCCACCACTATCCATCCTTCTCTTCTGTTGTTACTATAAAATTCAAAATGTAACCGATTCCGTAGGCTCAGCGATCACACCAAACAGAAAAAGCTCCAAATAACTGCTCCAGATAGTTCCATTCTCTCAAATCAACTCTGCTTCTCGATTGCTCGATCCTTGTAGAAGTACTTGTGACAGCAGGAATGGCGAGCAATGCAACTACGCCGATGAATACTACACTTAGCCAGACAGAGCACCAGCAGAGAGCGCGAATCGGAAGAGAACGCATTGACCGCCGATTACGAGGACGCCGGAACTCTAATCGCTCCGATCGATAAACTCGAAGATATCGTCATCACAACTGGAGAGGAAGAAGAAGATAAGATTCTCACTCTGTGAGTAGTATATGCTTATTCATTCTCAATACTCTGTTTTCTGTTTTTTTTTTCACATTTTGTCTCCCGCGCAACATTTTGCCTCATGTTTTTGGTTTTCAGTTCTTATTACTAAGTGACCAAATTTAATATCAATGTGAATTTCTTTTTTGAGTTTTCAAGTTATTAATTTTCTCTCATCTATAAAAATTTAAAGGAAGGTGAAACTGTAAAGATTTTAAGGAAGGAAATCGGTGGAAAGAGAACAGGCGTTGGCTATGTGAAACTGTTGAAGCACAAGGACTCAGGGAAACCATAAGTCAATCTAACATCTCTCCGTAGTTTTGTGCGAGCGTGCGAGTGTGTACGTTGTATGTGAAACTATTGAAGCACAAGGAGTCAGGAAAACCATACGTCAGTCTAAGACCTCTGTGTATCTTTTTCCACGCGAGAGATTGTGTGTACGTTGTATGTGAAATTGTTGAAGCACAAGGAGTCGGGGAAACAACGCGTCAATCTAAGATCTCTGTGTAAGTTTGTGCTCGCGTGCTAGTGTCTACGTTCTATGTGAAATTGATGAAGCATAGGGAGTCGGGGAAACCATACGTCAATCTAAGATCTGTGTGTATATTTGTGGGGGTGCCAGTGTGTATGTTGTATCCGTTTCTTTATCAGCAAATCTTTTCTTTGACATCTGTTTGGCTAGTCGGGCTCTTGCATGTGGTTCTCTAACTGTTTTATTTTACTAATCTTAATTTTGTTTGTTTCTGTATTTTTATGCTTAATCGTTTTCATATTTAAAGAATTACTGCGATGATTCAGATCTGTAGATACTAGGACAATGCGGCCAGTTCTTTTTTATCATTCCATGCTGTATTATTGGCTTAATGTCTGTTTCTCTTAATAGGTCAGTTCTAGCAGCAATTTGGAAGTGATAAATCATACGTGAGACATGCTTCCATTTTGCGGATAAAGAGTTGAGGGATGACTTTCTCTGCATCAAAAGTGTTGATGTCGATCCTCAGTCGCAGCCGGAGCATTTCGGTTAAGAAAAATGTTCTCCTGTGCACTCTTTTGGTGATGCCATGACTAACTGTGACTGCATCTAAAACTAAAGAAACCATTTTTCTTCTTCTGCTTGTGATTTAAGAAAGAAGCTGTGAAGCTTCCCAGTCTATTAGATCATTCGTCTATGTCCTGATGATGATTGTGATATAGGAAAGTGTTAAAACGTTATGTATGATCATTCGTTCTAGTCCTAATGATGACTGATATCATGCTGTCTAAATTTTTTCTTAGGAACAAATTTTACTGTTATATAGGGAAGTTTTAAATCGTTACGTATGATCATTCGACTACGTCCTGATGATGATTGATGTCATTATGTCTAAGTTTCTTCTTATGAGCATGTTTTACTGTGATATAGGGAAGTTTTAACTCGTTATCATCATTCGATTATGTCCTGACGATGATTGATATTATTATGTCTAAGTTTCTTCTTAGGAACATGTTTTACTGTGATATAGGGAAGTTCTAACTCGTTATGATCTTTCGGCTATGTATTGACAATGATTATGGTTTGATTCATACGGTCAGTTTCTTCACAGGTTGGTCGCGATTGTTCTGATCGGAAAAAGTTTACTTGGTTGGCCCTTTCGATGGTCTTGATTCTTAAACAGCTTCAAGTCATTGATAAGCTTGATCAGATTCTTAGGTAAGTTGAGTGCTCGCTAAAATAATTGCTAATATGGCTTTGAACAACGTAATTATTTATTTTTTCTATTTTTAAACTTCATGCAGGGCTTTTGCTAGTGTGATATTGGGCGGAAAGGATGCTTTGGTGGAGGAAAAATCGAGGTTTTCCGATTTCATGCTTGCTAACTCCAGATTGTTGATTTGACGTTTTCTTAGTCGGTAATATTTTTAATCCCTCGTCAGCGATTGGCAGTAATTCCATCGCTCTTAAATCCATCGCCAAATGGAACGGTAGTGGTCAGCCTAAGTCCAATGGCATGGCATTTTGAAGACGTATTTCACATGAGCCAATCTACATTGCTGGACTTGATTAGTGGAATCAGGCTTATCCTAGATTTTTCCATTCGGCTATAGATTGAAAGTTAGGAGGTAAGTTCTAATCAGAGATATACCCTTAATGAATCGTTTTAACTCTGAGCTTAGATAGTGCTGTGTCTTGATTCTTGTGCGTGCTGACTTAAAATATAATGTACATTTTGCTGATATAATTTTTCCGACAGTGATTTAATGCTACGCTTCTAAAGAATGATATCTTGCTTTCGTATTCTCTTAGGCTTTTAAAACAATTCGAGTATTTATTAGCTTTAATTTCATATAATGCACGCATCCACATTCTAAACTGTGCCAATGCTTTCATGTTAATTTTCTCTTTTTTCTCCCAATTCACTCAAAGACTTCATAATTGGTATGTACATCAACGGTATGCTCGGAGTGATTATGTCCCATCATGTGTAGTATTGCATTCGAAAAAAGCGTGCAACAGCTACAACATAGAATCCTAGGAATTAGGAAGACGCATCGTATGCCATCTTATCGCAAATAGACTACATTTATTTTTCTTATAAAACCTTTCTAGAAATTCCGGTTGATATTTCGAAATTGCGAATAAATCTTGATAGAACTTCTGTATTTTTTGAGTGCTATTATTCTCAAGTGTAAAAGAGTTGAATGGGTAAGTTTTTTTCCCCTTTTAAGCACTCGAACACTTTATAATTGGTAGAATATATTTTGATAGAACTTTGCATTCTTGAATGCTATTATTCTCAAAGCCAGAGAGCTATGTGCAAAAGAGTCGAGAGGATGTGATTTTAAGTTTTCTTTTTTCTTTTTATAAAGGAAATAAAAGACTTGTTTACTTCATTGACAAAATATTTATATTTATATTTATGATTCATGTTTCATGATTTTGTTTTGGGTAATTATTTTTCAGCTTTATTATTCTAATCTACGGATTTTAAATTGTTTTGAAATAAACATATTTATATTCTAGGTTTCATGAATTTAATCTGTTTTCCTTAAGAAAACAAAATAGGCAATAGTATTCTGCCTTTACCTATTATTAACAAAGAATTAAGTCAATTTATTATTATTATTTTTGCTTATGATAGACATTGACAACTAAATATACTGATTTTTTTTCTAAATTTCAGTTAAAACTTTTTTGAAGATCAAATATTTTCAAACGCAAATTTAACTAATAGCCAAACAATATATTAAGAAATAAATACAAGTTTATATTCATTTATTTATTCTTTATTTTAAAGAAAGTAATTAAAATTTTCAAAATAATTTATTCAATTAATCTAGTTATTTTATTTTCAATTATTATGATTTTCAATGATTTTTATATCATCATTTTGATTAATTTGGTACAAAAAGAATACAAAATAAAGTTCCTAGTTGCTTAAGATATATTTCATTAGAGACGCTTGCTAACAAGTTTACCGTTTCATATTCATTTAAGGCGAATAATTTTTCTGCTTTATTATTCTATCTTTTGGTTTTTCCACGTTTATCTTAGGATTTATCTAAATTTCTGCTGCAATTTTTAATTTTAATTTTTAAAATTCAGTTTATTTTGAATAAAATATTTGAAAATAAAATAAAATAACTAATTTACTTAAAATTACGAATAACTAATGTTAAATAGTAAAAGATAGGATTTCCATTTCATGATTTTGGATTAATTTGTTACAATATGTAAAGTTTCAAATTTTTAAATTAAATTTATGACACAAGTAATTTAAATTTGAATCGAAAAGTAAAATTTTATCTTAATATAATAAAAATTAAATATAAAATAGCACAATTTATCAATTATATTAACGATTTCTATTTCCTGATTTCGAATTGTGTTAAAAATACTTGTTACAAATATGTAAAATTTTTAATTATTTCAAAAATTAGATTTTACAAATAAACAAATATTAAGTAAGTTCTTAAAATTAAAATTAAAATTAAAATTAAATAAATTATAATTTATCAAATTAATATATTATCGTTTTCTAATTTTACAACCGATTTCCAATAAATATTTAAAACAAAATGGCTCAAAAATAATTTAATCTATCCACTAAATATATTATATTAACAAGGGCTTCTAAGGATTTTATTCATAATTTTGATTTAATTTTGTGTTAAAAGTACCTGTTACAAATTAAAATTAAAATTATATTCTTGAAAATTTAAATTTTACGAATAACTAAATATTAAGTACTGCTGAATGAAACTAGAGATTTTTATCTTGTGGATTTGATTCAACTTTGTATCGGAAAACAAGTTCTTAAAAATAAAAATTAAAACATTTAAAAATTAAAAAATAATATAATCTATCAACTTTAATATATTAGGTTTTCCCAATTTTATAATCCATTGTCAATAAAATATTTAAAAATAAAAATTGAATTAATTGTGTTAAACAACACTTTCTACAATATTAAAATCTTAAATTTATAAAATTAAATTATTATCAAGTAGTGAATAATGAAACTAATGTTTTTCATCTCGCAAATTTGATTTAATTTTGTATTGAAAACAAATAAAATTTATCTTAAAACAAAAATAAAATTGTTAAACCATTTTTAAACATCTATTAACTTCAATATATAATGTTATTTTAAATTTTAGTTTATTTTGAATAAATACTTGAAAATAAAAACTTACATCAAAATTTACAAATAACTAAATGTTAAAAAGATACAGCTAAAGATTATGATTTTGGTTTTAATTTTGTATTAAAAAACACATCATAATATATAGGATTTTAAATTGTTTTCAAAATTAAAATTAAAAATTAAAATTTTACAAAAAGCTAAAGAATGATATTAATGATGTTTAGTTCATAAAAATAATAAAAAGACGAATCTATATTAAAAATGACTTTATTCTATTTTGTATCTTAATTATTTACTTATATACATAAGTGTTACTACATAAAAAGCTCGAATTAAAACCTTTTGGCAGTGAAGTAAGAAATTAGAGAGGACCGTTCAATTACCTTTTCTAATAAAAAGTTTTTCAAGTCACAGATCACTGATTAATCTTGTTTATCTATTAAAAACTATACATTTAATATAATAATAAAAATAGTTATGTAATAATAACAAAAAAATTTTAGTAGAAAACCATTAGACTTATCAATGATTATGAAAGATGAGAATAAATCTTATTGTTTAATTATTTAGTAATAACTTTATTTATATGATATAGTGAGTTTTTTTTCTAATACAAAATCATGAAATAAAAATCCTTAAAAAGTCGTTAATTTAGTTCATTTTTTACTATTACAAAATTAAATCATAAATAATTTTGAAATCTCTTTTATAAATTATGATAAATAATCGACTTATATTTGTCCAACACACAATATAAATTAATTAAAAATGAAACCAAACAAGCCAGCATAGTAGTTCATAAAGGTCCCAAGTCCAAAATGTAAGGGCAAACTCCTAGCTCAAAATCCCTGTAACGGTTCAAAACTGGTATCTGAAAATAAAAATCAACCGAAAACAGCCATTCAAGCAGAGCTCCAGTCCACTTTTCAGCAGTAAGAACGAAAAATTTGTAATTTTCTCTACCAAAAAACTTTTAATAACAGAGAAATTAAATTTTTATCTTATTTTCCTGTGAGCTCTCTATTTTTGCCAATTGATAACTATTATTTGTTAATAATTTATTCCATTAGCACTAATTAAATCACAATCATATTTTTGATAGTGAATACTTCTATTATCAAAGACTGACGATAGCTATTACATGAAAAAGTTTACAAGGTATCATTTCCACATGCGACTCAAATTGAGCCTTACAAAATTATACTATTTCAAATGCATGAAAACGACACAATTTCCAATTTCTTTATTTAATAAAAAAATGTTTAAATGGATTTTTCCAGTTCATGTTCACTTGGACCCATCTCACTGAATTAAAAGAATAATTATTTGAACTTGATTAGTTTAACAAAAAAGAAATCCTTTACTTATATTTTACCATTTAATACAGCAAATTTTCAATTTCAAACAAGCTCTCAAGTGACCCTCCCAATAGTTTTATTACCCTTTAAAGCAAAAGTGCGATGCAATAGAATAGAAACTTAATGAGGTGAGAGCAACACGACATATGCCTAAAAGTAAAAAGTAAAAGCATGCGTTAAAAGCCGTAAGGTTTCATCATAACTTGGAAGAGATAAAAATTCAAAACATGAGGAGAAAATAATATGCACTTACCACAAACCAAGCGATTGACAATCTTTGTCGGTACAAGAATGTCATTCAGGTCTATGTTGACGAAGCAGGTTCAGTCTTTCCAGCCTCGGTTTTTGCTTCCTCTCCTCCTTCAGTTTTGCTCTCTTTTTCTTTTACGTCATGTTTTTCATCCCCAACACTCAACTTTTCAAGGAGTCCAGCAGCATCTGTAGCATCTTTTCCTTTCTCTTTCATTCCCTGATCTTCAGCCACTCCCTGAATCGTCTCCCTGAAGGTTTTGCAATCTAAAAGAAAGCAATAAATGAACCTTGTGGTGAGATATATTAAAAAAAGGCTATATGAGAGAACGAGGCAGACAGCATGCGAATGAGAAAAATCCTTAGCACAAGGTTCAGGAATAGAGATGATAAAGACTTTAATCTCATCCCAGAGCATGATTTGACAAATTGAAGTCGATAAGACAAATGACCACAAAAGAAATCTGTGACACTTGCTCTGGTTCCTATAAGCCCCACATAAGTACCAAAGCAAACAGGTTTTAACGAATGTTCCACCTCAGGAAATTCTCCACAGAATTTCCTTAGTTGGGAAACGTATGACCAATCCACTAGGTTAGCGACTTGGAATAGGAATAACAGGCACTCCTGCTACTTTCTCTCATTTCCTTGATGCATGACAAGTGATGCTACCCTTTTTCTTAAACTTATTACACCTTACGTCGGTTAGAGGAAGTATATACTTTACATGAGTACATATTCCCGCAAAAGCTTGAGAAAAAAACAAAGATCTACAAAATTTCATTGAACAAAAGCTGAAGATATCATAGGGAAAAGTGAAGAAGAAACTCCATACGGCATGATCATAGAGAGATACCACTAGAGAAAGAAACTATGAAAGTCAAGAACATACTCTCAATCGAAGCAAATCTGATGCAGAAAAGCTCATCCTTCAATTCCCCATCAGCAAAATCAGTAGCATGCCACACGCATGATTTATCATTTGCATGATGCTCTTGCACATTAATTGATGGTAGAACTGAAATATGCACAGACAGACATTAAGTCAACAATACAACGAAGTATGGAATAAAAAGAAGAAGAAGAAGAAGAACTGATCACACTGTTCTGGTAGTAACAAATCTGAATCATCACAAAAGGTTCGATTATCTTGAGCGCACAAGATTAAGCATTAAAAAAATACACAAACAAACGAGATCAAATATAGCATAGTTAACATTTCTAGGAGCAGATTCAAGATCAGAAAAGAAACAGCAAACAGAACTTAAACCAAAGATTGTCGTGATAAATTAACAAAAAACAACGTACTCACTAGAGCGCGCGCGTAAACACAAAACACATACAGAGAGAGAAGAGAGAGAGAGAGAGACCGAGATGGTTAGCGCATATCTTGAGAGTCTTAGACTGACGCATGACAAGTCGGACTTTCCCAGACTCCTTGTGCTTCAACAGCTTCACATTGCCAACGCCTCTCTCTTTCCACTGATTTCCTTCCTTATCAAATCGATACAGTTTCGCCTTCCTTTAAAATTTTAAAGAAGAGAAACGTTAAGAACTTGAAAACAAATTAAAAAAGAAAAATCAAATCAGCATTAAACGAGCACTAAATGAAAACCTGTTGCGCGCGACACAAAACGTGAATCAAAACCCTAGAAAACAGAGTCTACAGAACGAATATGCAGATACTACTCACAGATCAAGAATCGCATCTTCTTCTTCTTCTCCTGTGGTGACGGTGACCTCTTCTAGTTTGATGATCGGAGCGACTTGAGCACCGGTGTCCTCGTCATCGGCGGTCGGCGCGTTCTCTTCCTCTTCCCGCTCTTTGCTCTGGTGCTCTGGCTCGTTAGCTGTAGTTGTGGTTGCAGTGCTCGCCATTTCTGCAGTTATTGGTTCTTCAGTTCAGAGATCGAACAATCGAGAAATGTAGGGAAATTTGAGAGAGAGGACCTATATAACAAGTTGCTCTAGGCTTTTTCTTAAGAGTCGGTTACTTTTTGAATTTTATAGCAACAATGGTCCAGTGGAAGAGAGAGAGGGAGAGTAGTGAATCCAACGACCAAAGAAAGTGCCACGTGTCAAATTTATGTACTGAGTACTAACTTTTTTTATAGTGTCTTCGCCGCCTGTTTGGCTGCTGTGAAAGCGGAAGTGAAGAATACGACTGCGGGTTGACTTTTTTCAACAAACGTTTTATCTGCCTACAAATCTAACATTGACAGCATTTACAGGAATTATGAATTTTTAAATATTTAAAATCTAATGTTAAAGTGACGAAGCATACTGTTTATTATATTATTATTTTAATAGATTTTTTAATTTAAAATTTTTAAATCTGAAAAACAATGTATATTGATGGCAAGGAATCACAACTCACGAGAGCTACGAGGAACTAGCCAGGCTAGAAGGATAATTCATATTCCAATAAAGAGTAAGATCTACACAGCTATATAAATAATCCAATAATTATTATTATCATTTTTTATAAATTAATATTTTATAAATTAAAATTAATTAATTAATTAAAAATAACTTCGTTCAATTAAATCTAAAACCAAATTAAATCTTTTTTCTTACCAATTTACAAGTTCTAACTTCAATACCTAGAATAGTTCGCATTGACTACTTTTAAGTTTAATTTTAATTTTTTTAATTTATAAAATCAACACTAAGGTTTTTGGTAATTACAACAACGACGTCGTTTAAATCTTTGCCAACTCTAATTGGAAAATGTTAAAGTTCACAAATATTTCTGATGGGGGATTGTTGAAAGACGGTAATTATGAGAATCATGCAGAGAAAATCCAGTTCTTGGATTAACGTCTCAACTCTATAAATTCATCTCATATCAACCAGGTACAGGGATGTGAACAAGGTACCAAAACTGAACAATTGGGTAACATCTAAAGCTTCATTCCTGGGCTGTTGCACCATCTGTTGAATCGTCCATAGGCTCAGCTTCTGCCGACTCCTCAGCTTTCTCACCCTTCTTACCTGAAGAATACATGTGAATAGGCTCTTAGGATTTAATCGACGCCCAAAATTAGTAAAAGTAGGATTCATGATGGTTATGTAAAAACGAAAGATTTCATGCAGTTCTCCCAGGTTACCTTTCTTCTTCTTTCCACCACCTTTCTTCTTTGTCTTAGTACCCAAAGCCAACCAGGCCTTGATCTCAGGATCATCTACGTTCTTGGTTGGCTGCAACTCCTGCAGAGGATGTGAAGTGATCCGATCTGAGCCATTTGGCATTAACAATACCGTGAACTTGATATGGGCAACCAAATCACCTGCAAGATCATATATGTCCGTCGTTAGTTCAAATACCAATCTTTTCAAGTCTAATAAAGATCATATCTTGAAGGAGCATCTTGCCAGGTTTCTCAAAAAGAACAGGATATGGTTGCAGAAGTTCATGATTCATGCATTCAACTAATCCCAACCGAGCCCTTTTCTCTTCCAAAGCCCTGAAGCATAGAAGATAATAGTAAATAAAATCCTGAACCATAAGTGACCAAAGAATATTAAAATATAATTTGGCAAACATAAACCTAGCGCTGAACGGCATTATGGGAAATTTCTGATTGATTTCACTGAAAATAAATCGAGAAGCTTTCATTTTTAAGTGATAGCTCCTGTCCACTGCCCTCTTGTAAATAGTGGTATGCTTCTCATCCAGCATTTTAGGCTGCAAAACAAATACAAAGGAAATTTAGTATATGCAATGAAAAAATAGCATAAGAACATCATACAGATAACTCCTTAATTACCTTTCCCTCGCCTGTGCTTGTGACAATATCTATCGAATACACTTCATTTTCCTCAAATTCTGCATCATCAACTCTTGTTTCAGGATTGGATGCACTCAGTATCACCTTGTTTCCATCTATCACGAACTGCTTCATCTGATGACTTAGTACACCTTCAACAATTTTACAGTCATATGCAGCAGCAACTTTCTGTATTGCTTCCGTCACATCTTTGTTCTGCCAGAAAAAGAGATTTAATGAGGAAATTATTCAACATCGTCAATTTAATAACACAAGGAAAAAGGTGAAGTCAAATGAAAGTCATCAATCACATAATCATCATCACAAATGGTCAAGCAAAGAAACTACAAAGATAATAACCAAAATGTATAAGGTACCAACAAGACTGGAATCATAAAACGGAATGAATAGGGGCAACAAGGACAAAAACAAAATCCAACTGAACACTTTGGCAGAGTTGCCTTTCTGCAGACTGCCAACATTGCCACTAACCCAGCGGTAATTTTTCATAACTAAATTAGACTTGCAAAAATAGCATACATTCATTTTCGTCAAATGATGATTTGGGCCACAATGAATGACTGTACACCAGCAGTAATAAAACTGATACCAAACAAAGAATGCAGCCAAATAAATGTAGGCAACAGGGAAAAGAGGAAATCAATAGTATAATGATTGCCTCGGCAAAGTTGCCTTTTCAAATCAGGGTATATTCAGTGTTTTTCTCCCATTTTTTCCTCAAATCACTCTTTCAAATTCAAATTAGCCTCTTGAAAGAAAGCAGAAAAATAACTGTCTCATTAAAATTAAATATTTAATCTACAATGTAGAACAGTTAAAACTGCTACAGCAATCCCCCCACACACGCTGTACATTTACACAAAAAAACATGTCACAATCAGGAAATGTAATGTATATGTGTGTGTATCAGGAATGATAACAAGTTTCAAATGCTATCAGAGTAACTATGACAAAAAGCCTCACATGAGCATTAGCCCATAGCTCTACAGAAGTATTCATCATTTAGGGATACTGAATTTTGACAACACATCAAGATAAAAGTTATTTAGAAATAAAATGAAGGATAAGAGAAAACAGACAAGAAGAAAATGAGACTCTATCAGTGTAACTATGACTACAAGGCTTCATTGGAGCTTAACCCTTAGCCAGTTATAGTTTCCTCATATAGAGATAAATCACAGAAGATATGGGAGCACCTACTTCTCATCATCTAGGACATTCAAGAATAAGATCACAGCAACAAATTATAATACCCTTTCTTATTTAAGATCTATATCAATAAGAACACATTCAGAAAGTATAGAAAGAAAATGGAAAGAAAAACATTCAACAATCAGCCCTAGAGATATATAATAAAAGCAGAAGAAACTACCTTCTTTCCAGGCCTTACTAGCCTCAAGGCAACTTCAGCGGCAGTATTTGCTGCTGCAATAACATCGGCAGCCCTACCTGTCACTGGCCCTCCTTGAAGAGCATGGGTGTGAGCTACAACAGCAATAAACCCATCTATGTGGCATCCCAAATCGCTATGGGCAAGACAAATAAATCAATATGTGGTAATCAACAAGTTAATCTCCAAAAACTATGGCATGGAAAGCTTACATTTTCACTATATCACCATCTTCCAATACTGACTCATCACTTGCGAGAGGAGAAAAATGACAAACAGTATTGTTTACAGAAATGCAAGTTGGAAAAGCAACCCCTCTTTCAATCTTCCTCTTCACATTCTTATACATGTTACCTGTTTGCCTTCCCACACAGAAGAAAACAACCAACATTTTTATTACTATCAGAATAAAGAGTTTGCCACCTACATAAGGTAAGATTGAGATTAAGTTAAGGCCTTACTCTCTGATAAACGCATCTCCCTTTTCGCAAATATCAACAATTTTAGCCTTTGGTTTGCATTCAGATATAACCAAATGCAATGCCTCTGCAGAAGTTCACGTTTAACCAAAACTCAGTATCATAACCAATCCATAGGGAGCAATAACCAAATGATACATGTTGAAACCAATCGCAAAAAGCCATTTTCCTAGCATCCGCTCAATAAGATTTACTTGTGAAGCCCACCTCAGATAGAGTCGCTAATGCCCACATGATGAATCAAATAAATTACTACACAACATGGCTAGTATGAAGAAAATAGACACTCAAATGGTATAAGGACACACGTAATGCTTCCATTAACAACAAGTTCTAGCTAGTGGATTAAGCTAAAATGCTATTTTGACAATCACACACACAAAGAAATAAACACAACCCCCCATAAGAACAAACTCTTAAATAGAGAGATATAGAAACAGAAAAAGAAACAGAAAAAGAAACAGAAAAAGAAAAAGAAATGAGAGAGGCATTACTATTAGCGATTTCAGCAGCGCTCTTGTATTTGGTGACGACCTCCGGTGAGGTGAGATCCAACTCCCTCTCTTCTCTTTCGTCGTCCGACATCATTTCCCGACAACTTTTCAAATAAACTCCTAAAACGACCACCAAACACAAACCCAAGTAAGTCCCGAACCGAAATAGTAGCAGAAATGCACCAAACATGCAATCGAAGTAAGAGGGAACAAGAATTACTTACAGATAGAGGACAAAGTTCTTACAGTTGACGGCGATAGTAATATAGGGTCGAATATGAGTTACAAAGATGAGATGTTTAGGGTTTAGCAGAGATGGTATTGAAAGATAGACGCAAATATATGGTGCTGTGGCTCTTGAAGAGCTAGGGTTATGGTCTGCGTGTTATTTTGTATTATTTATACAAATAAGAATCTTTCTTCCCTACTCTTTTCTACTTTTTTTCTCCGTAAATGGCACATCATTTTCTGATTTCATTTTTTTAATATTTAAAATTATTACTTTTTTATTCGATTCCCTTATAAAACTTTTTTTTGTTGAAAAATAACAATAATTTTTTGTTTTTGAACAAAAGAATTC
Source organism: Erythroxylum flavicans (assembly GCA_027576715.1). Classification (NCBI taxonomy): domain Eukaryota; kingdom Viridiplantae; phylum Streptophyta; class Magnoliopsida; order Malpighiales; family Erythroxylaceae; genus Erythroxylum; species Erythroxylum flavicans. The sequence continues at coordinate 32,935,742 of JANZXP010000004.1, read as the reverse complement.
TTAGTTATTATCTTTTGAAAGCGTACTGGGTAAACCTTCAAATTGACACAATAGTCTATAAATCATGCCAACCAGGTACTTCGCGATAGGCAAACTCTATATAACAGACTCGATCGAAAAAGTGTAAGTAGAAAGATTCAAACACAGGACCTTTTGACCTCACATCCTCCATTTCACCAACTCAACCATCCTATGTAATAATAATTATTATTGCACCCTATATATATGTGTGTGTACACACGCGGGCACATGCGTATGTGTTACATATTATTAATATGTTATTAAAATTAATTGAATTTAAATTTTATATAATTATTTAAATTTAATTAATTTATGTTAAACTTAAAAAATGAATTGAGTCTCATTATCATTTATGTATGTTTATTGTTATTTTTAATAGAAATTAAATTTTAATTTTTAAAAATGTTATTATTTATAGTCTTATTGCTATTATTAATAAAAATTAAAAATATTATTTGTAATATTTTAAATTTTAATTATTTACAGTTTTGCGGCTCAACTTTAGACCGCACTGAAGTCCTAAATTTAGGGCTTCAAATTAAATTCAAACTTAAATTTTTTTTTAAAAATTAAGCTTTGAACTTAGGAGACCCGGTCCGAAACCGGAAAAGGGTCCGTAATTAGACTTCTTTTTGAATCTAGACTTCTTTTTGGACTTGTCTAAAATAATTCGAGTCAGGTCCATTGCCGATGGTAAGTCATACAAAACAGGTGCCCTTATACTGTTCAATCAGATTCCAGTAACATAGTAACCATTCCTGTACAGTTCATAAAAGAGAAACTGACACAGAACGGAAGTTATAAACGGAACAAGAACGTTTAGACTCCGTTCAGGAGTTTAATCAATGTCGTTTGATTGGACGA
>JANZXP010000004.1:32872501-32907352 GCA_027576715.1 Erythroxylum flavicans | reverse complement strand
ATATTTCATAAAAATATATTATTAGTCATATTAATTAAGAGTATAATGAAAAATAATACTTGTAGTGAAAGTTATTAATGAAAAGTAAAATTTCTACCATAGAAGCAGTTTCCTACCGTAACCCTTTTTTTGTTTATTGATTTCTGCGATGATACCGTACTTTTCTCCAACCTTCGATTGTCCACCGTAGATCCAAATATGTGACTGTGTTTTAAAACTACAGTAAGTAAGTACTTATCTCCACTACACCGTAAATTCAAACACGGTCAAAGAGAAATATGATTAAAGGCAGTCATGGAATTGACAGGAAGAGATAGAAAATTAGCTGAAACGATTAAGAGATAGAAAATTAGCTGAACTGGTTAAGTAATCTTTGGTAAGGAGAACGATGGATTTAAGGTAGTCCTCAAAAATTATTTTACAAGCATAATAATACATTAGAAAAGTCACTTAACTATAAAGACAACTAATATAAATGTCTCATATTAAGAAGTAGAATTCTAGTCATTAATCAAGTATTCCTTTTCTTTCATGAAGGGTGAAAATAAGATGAATAACTTTTTTTTGTTGGCCACGAGGTGTCTTAGGAAAGTCTTAATTATGAGAAGACACCTTTAAGCCATCCACACTCATAATCTCCGCTCGAACCGGATAGGTCTCTTGCAGGAGGCAAAGCTCTGACTTCAAGTTTTAAACGGCTATATGCATGAGGGAAATTTGAACTCGTGACCTCACTTAAGCCAGGAGAGCTCCTTACTAACTTACCTGCACCCTGAAGTTTAAGACAAATAACTTTAACGTGAAGGAGTGTATAGTTTTGCTCAAATTTTCTAATTTTTTCATTATATCTTTATTTTATAAATATAATTAATTTGGCTACATATTTTATGGCCATGATAATGTGGTAAGTTTTAATAATTGTTTAAAGTTAAAAATTGTAAAATTGATTAATTTATTAAATAAATAGAAGTCATAAGAGAACATCTTTTAAAATTTAAGTATTTTGTTACTCGTTAGATTCTTCTTCATAAAAGGTTTAGATTTTTTCTTTGTTGTTAAGATTATCAACATGGAGAAGAAGGGAGATAGTATTATTCTAAACTCATTTTATTAAAATTTTTAATATTGACAGAGTGTAGAATTTACTAACAATAATTAAGCTTGGATCAACCATTGTCAAAATGACTATAACTAGTCATTTGGATAGTTGTCCCTTACCACTTATAAATCCTTTAACATTTTCATGTTTAGTCAATATGAGATACTCTAACACTCCCCCTCAAGTGTAACTGGGACTGAATATTCAATTGTCACTTAAAATAAACGCAGTAATAATCAGACCGAATTGCTGGGACTGGACATCCGGATGGACAACTGGGAAATTAATAATCCGGACCAAACCTGCTCTGATACTATATTGAAAGGCTTAACTGGACATCCAGACAGATAACCGAAAATTAATAATCTGGACCAAAACTACTCTGATACCATATTAGGCCTTTTAATATAATATCAGAGCCTGTTTAGGCCTTTCAACATAGTATAAAAGCCTGTTTGTCTCGATAGTTTGGGGCGTTGCTCGATTCTGTCATTTTGCCCAATATGTTTAACAGATGTCTAACCCTACTTTAAGCTGAGAGATATGTCAAGAATCCTACAACGGACAAGTATAAGTATATTCAGTCATTTATAATAGTGTACAAACCTCCCATCTCAAGCTAACTTTTAGCTTGAGTTAAACCTTTTAACAAATTTTGTTAACTATCTACTTATTTTTAGTATTTGTTTTTCAATCACTAGGTTTTGACTTTTAGGCTTTGACTTTTGGGATTGATACACAATAACCTAATTTGTAGGTTTTAACTATTACTCGGATTTACATCCCGGTTGAAAGAGAATTATCAATTATACACAATTTTTCTTTTATATCTTTTATAAAGAGGCTACTTCTGAAACTAAAATCGTAACCTATATCATTTACCAATTGATGCATGACTGTTTTTCTACTCCCACATCATACAACTAAATATATATAGGGCAGAAGTAACACACATTTGGGGTTCACCAGTAAAAAGTCGACAGAAAGAGAGTTATTACATTTTTTGTACATATAAATTTGATGGTGACTATACGAAGTTTTAACTTACATGCTTTTTTTTTTATCTAACTTTTTGGACCAACAAAAGTTTGATTCTTCATCCTTAATTTTAAAAAGAGTTGTAAAGTAAAGCATCAAATACTGCAAAATTAAGGATTCAATCATACTTCTAATTACTAATAAATATTATTTTTATTGTGAAGAAATATTTTCTTTATTATAGTAAATTCATAGTTTTTTAAATTAAATATATAGTTATTAACTATCAAATAAATTTTTTTAACTAAAATTAAAAATAAGTGAAACGATTCAATTTAACTCTTTTTTTAATTTAGTTTAGATTTTTTTAAATGGAAGAGCCCGCAATCTCCTTTAGATGCTCATTGGGTAAACTTTCGAATTGACGCAATAGTCTGCAAATCACGCTAACTGGTTACTCCACATTAGGCAAGTTCTGTACGATAAGTTCGATTGAAAAAGTGCAAGTAAGAGATTCGAACACAGGCCTTTTGGTCTCATGCCCCCACTTTACCAACTCGACTATCCTTTAGGGACTAGTTTAGATGTATTTCCGGTTTAGATTAAATTTATACAACTCAAATTTCAATTTGAAATCATTTTATTTTAAAATTTAATAAACTTGAATCATTTAAATTAGATTTATCAATTTTCTTAAATTTGGAATTTAATTAATTTAAATTTATTTATTTAATCCAATCTAATTTAAAATTAAATTAATTTATTATTTTATACTGTACATAAAAAATTTATAATCAAGTAATGAATTTCATACATCTTAACAAATTATCACTTTATTGATTAAGTAAAAGGTATATAATAATTACATATTTTAAATAAGTTATTTAGTGAATCAATATAAGGAATTGATTGAGATTAAATTGTTTATTAACTATAAAGTGAGATTAGGAGGGGTAATGGAAAATGAAGCGACCGTAAAACGTTACATGTGTTTTGGATTACAGTTTGAGCCTATAAATATCCGAAGAAAACGCACCTGAATCGAATAAAGTAGAAACAGAGCTCTCTCAGCTCTCGATTTAAGCTGTGTAGTGAAAGGCAGGTGGCTTTTCGTTTCTCCCTGTAGAGAGCTCAGTGATACTGTGGTGCGAGAGTGAGATTTGAGGAGAGATAAGTGATGGACACGTACTCGTTGCATCTAGCTATGGCGGCTCTGGTCGGAGCTTCGCTGGTGGCTGTTTCGGCGTATTATATGCACCGGAAAACCCTAACGCAGCTTCTGGAATTCGCGAAGACGGTGGAGAGAGAGAGGGAGAGGGAGAGGGAGGAGAACTCCGACGGTGACTCGCCGACACCGCAGCTTTTGAATAAGCGGAGGAGTCACGGCGGGGGTCGGAGAAAGGGGAACGGTTACTATCGGCGCAGCGCGGCGTCTCTCCCCGACGTGACCACCATTTCAGGCGGAGGGATTGACGGAGAGGAGAAGTGTAACGGCCCGTTGTACGTCGACGGTATTCCGCCTGGGTTGCCGAGGTTGCACATTCTGCCCGAAGGTATGATCGTTTTGGACTTTTCGCTGGAATGATAAAACTCGGCTTGAAATTGCCGGCCTTGATGTTTGTGTTCGAATAATATGGTCAAATAGCTGCGTATGAATGAATTGATTTTAGAATTGTTGATGGCTCAGTGACGTAGTCAAATTAGCTAAATGCAGAGAAATGCTTTCAGGAATATCACTAATAGCGAATATATGACATGTGCTTGAGTTTTTACGCATATGGTTATTGTCGTTAGTGCTCGTCGATGTAATGGCTCTGACAACGGAGGACTGGAAGTTCTGTGCCAGCTTAAACTTTATGGGTTTTTCATGATTCTGGCGTTCTGCTATTTGATATAAGTCATGCGCAAATCGCTGGATGGAAAATTCGATCTAATTTTGAAATATATGTAAGTTTAAGTATATGATGAGGAGCGGCATACATATAAATTTTGAAAATTCATGACTCTTGGCATGAATTGTTGCTTGTTAACTGACTAAACTTGTTTGTGGTAACTACTGCCATATTCCACTTCTCTTTTTTCGTTTCTTTTGAGGGGACAAGAAGATCTCTAAAGGGTTGCAATGTTAGGAAGAAAGGAAAAACAATGATTATACGCTCCAAAACTAAGCAAAGCAACCCTATCTTATATTTGGAAGAGAGGACATATGGTCTAACTTTTCTGTTTAAGATTGCAAGAACTAAAAACTGAAGGTGCAGGTTTAACAAAAGTTATATAAGAATCCTCAGGTAGCGACTAACTGAATATTTTGGATTGTTTCTTTCCGTAACAAATACAGGAGTTCTACTTTTTCTTTTTTAGTTAATTATACTTTGCTTTAAATTTCCCGATTGCTCCTGTCTGTCTTTTTAAACAAATTGGTTCTCCAATGCTTTTCTTGCAGAGAACAGCTCTAAATTTTTAATTTTGGTTGTTTATATAATAATTACATTTTATCACTTTGGTGGTTGCTTTTGATTACATCAAACATTTGTTTGCAGGGAAATCTGCTGCCCATACCAAGAGAGACGGAAATCCTATTAGACCAACTTCTCCAAAGTCTCCTGTCGCCAGTGCTAGTGCCTTTGAGAGTGTTGAAGGATCAGATGATGAGGACAATATGACTGACAATGCTAAACTAGAAACATCATATTTTCATACCAATGGAAATGTTGTAAGTTTATGTGCCTTTATCTTGATGTCAGTACTCAATTTGGCAAGAGTTGTTTAGCGTAAAAATTTATGCGGCAATTTTTGAAGACATATGGGATTTCTTTTGGCTTGGAATTTCTAGGCTCTGGAGCATATTAACCCCAATGGAGAACAATTGTCCGTAACTGCTTCAAGCATGATTCGCTCCCACAGTGTCTCTGGTGACCTTCATGGTGTTCAACCTGATCCAATCGCAGCTGATATTCTGCGGAAAGAACCTGAGCATGAGACATTTGCTCGACTTAAAGTTACCCCTAATGGTATTTATTGCCTTCCGTCTCTGTTTGGTACACCCTCTTCTGTCAAAAGCTTGTAAGGGTGTGTACTTCAAGGGCAAAGCTGGATTAATCCATTTGAATATTTTTATTTTTCTAGTAGCCACATTTAACCAATGTGATTATTAAATAGGTGGAAAATAACAAATTTAAGCAACAAACAGTAATTAAATTTAGATGGAACAGAAAGTTTTATTGTTTTTTTTAAGCTAATAGTCTTGAATGTGTCAGTAGATACACTTCCAGATTTCATTCTCCATTTTCTAAAAACTTTTTTTTCCCAATTAATAGCAGTCTAATTATTTCAATTTTTAATGTTTGATTCTGATGCTGAATTTAACATTAAAATTTTCTTGCATTTTTCTTTTTTGGTATAATTTTGTACCAGAGGTGCCATCACCCGATGAAGTAGAGGTTTATATAGTTCTTCAAGACTGCCTTGAATTGAGGAAGAGATACCTGTTTAGGGAAGCCATCGCTCCATGGGAGAAAGAAGTCATTTCTGACCCTAGCACACCCAAACCAAATCCAGCACCATTTGCTTTTACACCCGAGGGAAAGTCTGATGTGAGTTGTTCATCTTATTGATTCTGTTATTTATGTACTCATTGGTATCATGTCTTGTTTTTACCTTTTCATTTTCCATTTCTTCTTCAGCATTATTTTGAGATGCAAGATGGGGTAATTCATGTCTACCCAAATAAAGACTGTAAGCCACTCAGTCACCTTGCTTTTTCATGCTTGAATGTTATTCCGAAGTTATTTTATGTTTGCATTTTCTTACTTGGCCTTCTTTTCTAGCCAAGGAAGAGCTTTTTCCTGTTGCTGATGCAACAACCTTCTTCACTGATTTGCATCACATACTTCGAGTTATTGCGGTTGGGAACATCAGAACATTGTGCCATCATCGCCTGAATCTTTTGGAACAAGTAAGAACTTTCCTTGACAATTCAGACTTACTATGTGGCAATTTAGTTTCTTACAAGCAACAGCCTTTGATGCCATGGTTTCTTGGGAACTTTCAGAAATTCAACCTTCATTTGATGATTAATGCTGATAGAGAGTTCCTTGCCCAGAAAAGTGCTCCGCATCGTGACTTTTATAATGTCAGAAAAGTTGATACGCATGTTCATCACTCTGCATGCATGAATCAGAAACATCTTTTGAGATTTATTAAGTCGAAATTAAGGAAAGAGCCTGATGAGGTATGTGATGGTTTTCACGCTCATGCCAATTGCCAAGTGCTTTTCCTTTTCCATTTTCTTCTGAAGCTATACTTTTCTTTTATTTGGCCCCGTGGAAGGGTGGGTTTTTGATTGTGGTGATAGGATGCTGTTCCCCTTTTGATTCTTTTCAGGGAATATAGCTGAAAAAGCAAATTCACTACCATTCTTATTTCTCATAGAAAAATGTTTGTGCATGTGATGAACCTATAATAAAATGTTTTGTTCTTGCAAATTGTTCATGGTTTATTTGCTAATGCTTTTAAATGTCATGGAATGACTTTCAGGTTGTCATATTTCGAGATGGAACATACTTGACTTTGAAAGAAGTGTTTGAAAGCCTGGATTTGACTGGGTATAAGATTTTGATATTGCTATTTTCTTTAATTATTTGGAAAGCGGATATATTCAAATTCACTGTTACTTAAACAGGTATGATCTTAATGTTGACCTTTTGGACGTTCATGCGGACAAGAGCACTTTCCATCGCTTTGATAAGTTTAACCTTAAGTACAATCCTTGTGGACAAAGTAGGCTCAGGGAAATTTTCCTTAAGCAGGATAATCTTATCCAAGGTACATTTTATTTTATTTTACTTCTACTTGCATTTGCTTTTCTTCTTTCTGTTTCCATTTGCGTTGGGAGTGTGTGTGGAGGACAAGGGAAGGAGGGGATTGTGGGAGAGGTTTAAGAAGTTCCAACCTTTCTATGGTGATCTTTATTTGCAATTTTCAGTTTTCCTAATACCGGGGTTTCAGTTCTTTCTCTATTTATCCTTTCTGGCTAAGTTGTTGACAATTGTTTCTAGACTGAATCCTGCTTCTCTTTCTTTTCTATACCGCTAGTTGGGCCATGGTAATTATCCTCTAGTGCTGAATTACTTTTTAACTTTGAGCCTATTTTTAATAGCTACTTACATGGTTTGCTTCACCTCTCATATTATGTAAACTTTCTTCTTGATGGGCAGGTCGTTTTCTTGGTGAGCTAACAAAAGAAGTGTTTTCTGATCTCGCTGCCAGTAAATATCAGGTGCTGCCTTTTTCTTCATAGTCTTTGTAGATGAACTTGGACATGGAAACAGAATGCTGTATTGCAACTCTTTGAGTACCTTGATTGTAGAACCCTGGGTTGATTGTGTTTTCTTGCTGACGGAGTTAACTAATTTTCTACTCATGATAGTCCAGTTTAATGTGGGTTCAGATCAGCTAACTGACCTGGGGATTAGGGACATTTAAGATTCGAGAATTTGAATTAGTGGATTAATGGGTTTGTATATTATTGTTGCCCATGTATTGTTGAAATGTTGTAGGCTACAAAATGCTTATTATACAACTCAGCTCATAGTTGGGACAATGTGTATAGTCCTTGATTATAAGGTGGTCATCTTTTTTGTTGTGGCGCTAACCATGGGGCCTTTTAAAAGTCTCTCATGTATTTAAAATTAGTATGGTGGATATCCTTTTTTCTTAATCAACATAGAGGTCCTAGGTTCGCATTCATATGAACATTTACCATAGTCCTCATAGAAAAGTTTGATGTTACTAAAGTATATAATTACTTATTTAAGGAATGAGAGTGAACTCATATGTCCCTATAAAATTTTTACAATGGATTATTTATGTTGGGCACATTCAAATGCAGATGGCAGAATACCGCCTATCAATATATGGTAGGAAGCAAAGTGAATGGGATCAACTAGCTAGCTGGATAGTGAATAACGAATTGTACAGTGAAAATGTTGTTTGGTTAATTCAGGTACGGCAGCAATTCTGCTTCAAGCTCTATTGGAATTTATTATGTAATCATATGTGGAAGTAAAGAATTCTTTTGTATATTATGTTCTCTATGTTTGTGTGGTCATGTGTATACATATATAATTGTGTAGGCATGTGTATGTTTCTAACATATGCTATTATTATCATTGTTTTGTACTTTTTATGATGTGAAGAGATCTAAGATTTTTATCTTGTGGCTCTCTTAATTACCGCTACTGAATTTCAGTTTTAGCTTAAAGGAATTTTCAAAACATAAATTCTATTCTATTTCATTTCTTGGTCATAATGTTTAGTTCTTATTCCCTGTTGAACATTTATAAACACACTATTCCACATAGATGTTACTGAACATGTAGTCAATAATGAGCTTCATAGCTGATCATCATGTATATATGTATTTTATTATTTCAGATTCCAAGATTGTATAATATATACAAGGAGATGGGGATCGTGACATCATTTCAGAATATTCTTGACAATATCTTCATCCCTCTTTTTGAGGTTACTGTGGATCCAGATTCACATCCTCAGTTGCATGTCTTCTTGAAACAGGTTTGCCCATTTCTTCTTTGCTCATAGGGATCTAGCTTTTGTTTCTCCATCTCAGTGCCCTGTAAGATGATGTCTTTAAGCTGAATGTGGAGAACTAGCCTAATTTATGAGATTTAACTGATAAAGGAGATCAAGAAGCCTGCAAAAGTTTCATACTGTTCTCGCCTGACTTGATAACAAGGTCCCCCAAGATTATGAATTGATTAACCCAGGCATGGGGCAACATATGAGAAGTAAATCTAGTCATCTAATTCTTAAAGCTAGTTATGTTGTGTATTTTAGTTTCAGGACTCTTAAAAGAGTCCACTCCTGCTTCTCTTTTCCTGCTTCTTCCCTTGTTATTGAAGAAAATTTTTTTAGATTCCTTGGTGCTTCTGATTAATTGACGCTTCTGTACATTATCGCCTGATCCTTTATTTGTTTGATAATCAGGTCGTTGGCCTGGATTTGGTTGATGATGAAAGCAAGCCTGAACGACGCCCCACAAAGCACATGCCTACACCAGCACAATGGACTAATGTGTTTAACCCTGCCTTTTCATATTATGCGTATTACTGCTACGCCAATCTCTACACACTGAATAAGGTCTGTAGTTTCTATTTCAAGAATAGTTACCCCATTCTGTAAGTTGTGTTTTGAGCTGCTCTATTACATTCTCTTTTATATTTGGTTTTTCTATGAAGTTTGAACACATTGTGTCATTTACTCATGTTGCCATTCACGTTAAACGAGCATTCATATTCCAGTTTGTCGTTTTGATGTAGTAAGCAAGGACTTATTTCATATTAGATACTGTATCACATGGGTTTATGAGTGTGGCTTTGTAGCTTTTGTCTTAAATATGACTAATATTTTCTACGTCGTTGGTTAACTGTGTCCCTTTTTTCCTGAATTGTTGATCAATGGGGTGATTGCTGCTTGCCAATGGCTGACACTCGATATTTCTATTGCTTACGTTTGACAATCTTGCTTTTCAGCTACGAGAGTCAAAGGGCATGACAACCATAAAGTTTCGTCCACATTCTGGAGAGGTACTCTGAGTTTGTTCTACTTCATGCGAGTTTTTGTTTTTCTGGCTGCCTAACTTTTGATTTTCAGGCTGGTGATATTGACCACCTTGCTGCAACTTTTCTCACGGCTCATAACATTGCACATGGGATCAATTTGAGAAAATCACCAGTACTTCAGTATTTGTACTATTTGGCCCAGGTGAAGGAAGTTTCACTTTCCAGTCTCATCGTTGACTCTTAGTGATTCGAATACTGAGTGGTATCTTGTTGTCTTTGGTACCAATGTTCTTTGTATCAGATTGGTTTGGCCATGTCACCTCTGAGCAACAATTCCTTGTTTTTGGACTATCATCGGAACCCTTTCCCTATGTTTTTTTTGCGGGGACTCAATGTTTCCCTTTCTACAGATGATCCACTTCAAATCCACCTTACAAAAGAACCTCTGGTTGAAGAATACAGCATAGCTGCTTCAGTGAGCTCCATTGTCTCCCTGAAACTAAATATTCCCAATGTTCTTAACCTCCAACTTACGCTGGCCTTTCTTAACAGGTGTGGAAGTTGAGTTCCTGTGATCTATCTGAGATTGCTCGGAATTCAGTCTATCAATCAGGTTTCTCACATGCTTTAAAGGTTTGTTAATTAGTTCCTTTCGGATAAAGGATGTAGAATTTTCCAAATACAAAGAGTTAATTTCTGGATACTTAAATCTTCTTTTTTTGTATGTGCACTTGAATTCCATGTTGCAGTCTCATTGGATCGGGAAACAGTACTACAAGAGAGGTCCAGATGGAAATGATATTCGTAAAACAAATGTTCCTCACATACGGTTGGAATTTCGTGACACAGTAAGGGCCTGATTTCTGACAATATGTTGAATACCTTAATTAGAGAGCTTCCAATTAGACCAATTGAAAATTTGTGAATTTGTTTTTTCATTGATACCTCCTCCAAGAATATCATGAGTTATTTGCATAGGTAATATTTTAGAGAATTTGATCCTATCAGAGACTGATATTTCTGTCTCTGCACTTTTATATATGTACTCCTTGCGTACACCGCTCCAGTTTACCCTTTTCTTTTCGTTGTTCTTCTCACTATCTTCCTCGTACTATGCTGTGACTTCATGTTAACTTACAAGATTTACTGTGGTGTAAGGCAGTGACTCGCAGTGATAATTGGAACTCATTATATTATTGTATTGCTCTTTCCAATGATATCAACGTCTAAGCAACGATAACGTGCTTTCTTGTAGATCTGGAGAGATGAGATGCAGCAAGTTTATCTCGGCAAGGCCATCATCCCTGATGTAGTGGACTAGTAACAGAATATCCTATGCAGTTTGCAATATTAGTATAAAGGTACTACCATTTCCCCCTTCCTTGACTCCTTTTTCTTAGACCTGAAGTTGATGGAGCAGGTTTCTTCTAATTGCAGGCAGTAAACATTTTTTCAGGTCTATAGATGAGAGAGATTGTATAGTTCTGCAATTCAAACCGAGAACTGAGCGTAAGCACGCTATCAACCTCTCCAGAGACTTGCAACGTGCCGGATGGAGTCTGGAGTGTAAAATTCAAACCCGAACCTCATAGCTGCAGCACAGCTGTTAAAAAGCCACCCTACTGCAGAAGCTATAGCCCAGTTAGGGCTGATGCAATACATAGTATGAAGTTTTATCAAGTGGCCCTTCATCAAGACGCACAGGACCATGTAAGAGTATGTTCTTCCTTTTATGTCTGCTTTTTCTGATGAATGTTTCATCAAATTTTGACAAGCACTGTGAATCCGGAATTCGCTGGTTGTCTAGTTTCTTGAATTATATCTGGGAATATTTTCCTTACACAAGACAATAAATTACTTGGATGTAACAAATTCCTATAAACATAGAACTCCGATTTTCGTCTATAAATAATTTTGCCGTTAAGGTATAAAACTCATGTTTGATCCCATGAGATGGGTTTGAGCAAGGTCTGTATGTGTAGAAATCACTAATGTCATTGTTGATGTTGCTCAATATACACATTTTCCCAAATATTGAACCGTTAAGGGAAAGTAGGACAAAAAAAGAAGCATTTTCAATAAAATAGCACTAGGGAAATCTCTTCCCTGTGGGAGTGTTTACAAGTAATGATTATTACATTTCTCAAACAAAACAAAATCAGCTACAGGGCTGCAATATGTGCTGCCCAAACTAGGGAAATCGTAGAACTGGGACCAAGTCCCATAAGTCACTCTTGACTCTAATGGTGAAATGAGGAAATGGTAACAACTGGGTATCTACTTCTTGGGTTTGTATTGTTTTATCTCTTTAATAATACCATCAGTAAGTGAGTCAACGTCGTTGTTCTTGCCAAAAAATTTCACAAATTGCATATCAGGTCCCATCAAGTACCTGTAGAAGAGTTAAGTGACACTTTCAGAGATTAACAGAATTCTAAAGATAAACTTGATGAGAATGAATCTTGCGAATGATGCGTACATGACAATGGAGTGATCGACCAGATAATCCGAGTCTTCTTCGGCTGTCTTCATATAATAGACCCGGTAGGACCGAGCAGCTTTCTTTATCTCCTCTGGGTTGCCAGTTAGGCCAACTAACTTTGGATGAAACTCTGAAACAAGGAGAATAGATCACATTCATCCAAAATAAGAGAATGCATACTTGAAAACAGTATGGCAATACGATTGGCGAGAAGCACCTTTGACATATTCGCGTACTTGCTCAACGGTATCTCTCTCAGGATCAACAGAGATGAACACAGGCACAATTTCAATCCCTGCTTTTTCTTCTGCAATCATGAAACTAAAAAGATGAGTCGATACTAATTTAATAGCCATCGTGCAAAAACCCCCACGGGTTAAACAAAACAATGTGAAAGTTGTCCGTGGGCTCGTGAGATACGACAGACCATATTGCATTTTCGAAACAACGATGATCATTCAGGAAAACCTTCTAAAACTTCAGTCAGAAGATAAAAATTCAGAATTGTCAACTGGTAATGTGAAGAACATTAGCATTTCTTCACATCAGGGTTTGCTCTAAAAACATAGAAACTGTTTATACATAGCAATTAAGCATAAGGGATCTGTTCATCAAACAAAAATACTGGCAACTTACTTATTTTGTCAACTGAGGCACCCAACTTCTGCAGCTCGTCTGGGCAGATGTCGGGGCAGTGAGTGAAACCAAAATACATTACTGTCCATTTTCCCACAAAGTCCTTCTCAGTTACCGGCTTCCCGTCATGGTTGATAAGATTAAATGGTCCCCCAATAGCGGCTTGCCCCGCAGATGGTCCTTCTTTTACAGCTTGGGAAGCTTTGTTTATTTCTGTAAAGAAACAGAACTTACCAATGCAGGAAACGAAACACAGAGACATGAATCAACACGGAAAGACAATCAAATAAAGGGGCAGCATGAAAAGATCGGATCAATCCATTTCATCCCCCTTTCTTTCAACTATAATGAACCAAACTCCAACAGTCAAATACAAGGTAATACTACCTAAACCATTTTCTATACAATATCAGTAGAATCAACCAACACAAAATGTACAAAATTGGGAAACACCAAAAACCCAACTCACCATAGAAGAGTACCTTCTATATGTCGTTTCTTTTCCCTGTCATAGTAGAAGATTATTCCTGCTCCAGTGATAATCAGCAACAACAAACTCAACCACGAAACAGGCTGCATCCCAAGAACACGCCCATAAGATTCGTATAAACAACATTAAGCTAACAATCTTTTCAAAGAGACACCAATTTGTCAATTAGCTTAAATCACCCCGCCGCGAACAGGTTTCCCGGTTTCGCTATTCCCAGATTTCTCACCGCCATCAGTTTTAGCTTCTCCGGGATTCTTCGGAGCTTCCGAGTTCAAAGCACCATTTGTTGTCATGAAGAAATAGCTCTGATACATAACCGCAGGTCGTATCCCTTCACTCAGATTCATCGACTAACCAAAGAAGAAGTTCAAAAGAAAAACGAAATCAGTAGAAGTTAAACCCCACAATTTCAATAAAATCAAATCGAAATGAAAGGAAAGAAGCAAATATTGAGAGAAAGCGAACTGGTCGAAACAGAGGAAGGCTTCGGTTCAACGACGGCGTCGGAGATTGAACCGGCGGATGCGATCTCCATTGACGGAGAGATTTAGCACAGAAGAACCGACGAGTGTGACGAAGGTGGTTCGCTGTTCTCGATAGAGCGGTCGCCATAACCGGTGATCGTCGGTGTTTCAGTTCAGCTTGTAGCACCTTGGCTGCTAAAACCCTACCAAAACCCTTCTTACTGGAACTCATTTATATTGGGCTTGAGTTAAGTGTCCAAGTCCAGATTCAGTTATATATTATCTATTAAATTAAATATTCAATAATCATACATCTTTGAAACATAATTTAATTCTTAACTTTCAAATTTATATATAAATTTCAACATAAATGAATAATTTATAATTTACTTAAAAATTTTAATTTTTAAATTACGGTATTTACTGTTACCTTATCCGGCCACAATTGATAACCTTTTCCGACTATTACAAAACGAGAGCTTTGTACACGAAATACATTTACTTGTTAACTTTTTTTATTTGACCATATTATTTTGTTACTTTATCAATTACCATCATATTATTTTGTTAAAAAGATTTAATCTTTTGATTAATAAATAGTAGACATGAGAAGAAAACTCGAATCCAAGCCTGGATCCGAATGTCAAAACGCTCAAACTCGAACTTTCACAAAATTTTTCCGGTTCAACCAATTATAAAAAATTAAGTCAAATCAACCTGAGGCAAAAATAAATTTAACCAAGCTCAAATACGAATTCAATAAAGCCCAAGTCTTTTTTGAGCTCAAGAGCCTGCAAGGGAATAACAGGAAAGTTCGGGCTTGACCCAATCCATTATCATTACTAGTAAATAGACGATGTTTACTAATGCTGGGGTGGCGTTTAAATCTCATAAACCCAATTCATGATAAGAATTATGCTTTATTAGAATAATACAGTTTTATTACAAGGAAGATTTACAAGCAATGATCCATACCATAGAAGGTTCAACTTAAATTACAGCTCTACTTACAAAACTAGTTTCTTCCTTCAGAAGACCACAGAGGAAAGGAGATCTAATACCTCTACCTGAAGTTACAGACACCAACTTTGTCTCATCATTGTCTGTCCTTGAATGACTGCTGAACAAGACAAAGGGCACACAATCAGCAGAAATTCACTTAAGGTAGCATATCCTAAGGTATCAAATTCAATAACGTTTCTCACCTCTAAGTTCTTGGAGATGTCTTTAACTTGCTCAGCAATTTCCTGCTTCTTCTTCTCAGCTACATTCACAAAGCATTTTTTTGAAGAACATCACGACTTGCTGTTTAAGCTACTCCCACTGACAAAAATTCAAATTACAAGACATAAATAGACATACCGATCTTTGACATGTCCTCGATCTTTCTTGATGTTCTAACCGCGAACCTCTGGAATGCAGGACTGAGAATATAACAAAAGAACTACATTACAAAATAAAAATAAGCAAATAAAAATAATCTAATTCCTGAGCACATAGCAAACCGGGTAATAACACAAACAGACGAGCTAATGCAGTTAATCTTAACTATCAACTGAAAAGACAGGTCCGTAACAATTAGTCATTTATATCTTTATGATTAACAAAAGAGTACCATAACTAACAAAATGTAAATATAAACACAAGGCTCAGCTCCTCAGGTTTTCAATAAATGTAGTCATCTCTGCAGTCTTTACAAGCCTACAGAGTCATCATAGGCGATTATGAAACGAAGTCGATGGACAATATCTACATTTGAAGCAACTTCACATTAAAGAGAAAGGCAAAATGTATGCTCAGCCTATCCGATACTTTTCAAATTTCTGTACCACCACCGACTTTTTCCAAGTTTTTTTGGTAGCAAACTGATTGAGTTACGGCCAGTCCCACTACTCTATACAATTAAACTAGCCATGCCAAAAGATCATTGAACTTCATCGCTCAGATATACAAATCCTGAACCAAATTATATCAGTTTCAAAACCGGAAACGAACATGATCAAACATCCAGGCTGGCTTTCTAAACACTGGCAAAAACCAACACCACAAACAATGTAATATCAAAACCAAAAAGCAGCACCTACCAATATATTGAAATGTTCTTGCGGTAGATAATTTCATAATATCCATATATGCTAAAACACATAACTAGCTACACTGCAGACTGAGAATAAACAAGTTGAAAGTTAACGGATTCTTCTTGCTTCAATTGAACGAACCACTAAAGGACTAATAATCCCCAATGTAAGATAAAGAAAGCTCAATTCAAACCCCAAATTAGAATGAAACCTCAAAAAATCAGAACCAAACAACAAAGGAAAGGGACAACCTAATACATAGACCTAAAAACAACCTACAGAGAGATGAAGAACGAATTGGTTCGTACCTGTTGGCAAGACCACTGACAATAACCTCGTTAACAACGTACGATATGACCCTGTGCATGAAATTCCCTCCCGCCATGCTCTTTCTCCTCTTTAATATCTCAACTACAAAAGGCAAATTAAGAAGTGAAAACAAAAGCTTCAATTCTAGCTTGGATCTTACTCAAAAGATTGATAATTTATAATCCACCCTAATCAGATTCTAACATAACCCATCGAAGATAACCTCAAAACAGGAACAGCTTAAATCCCAGAAAACATAATCAAATGAAAAACAAGATTGAGGTTATTAGAACATACCTAAGTTAAAGTCCTAAGTTCGATCACGAAAAGAACTTATGATGACGCGGAGAAACAGATGCCACGCTAGTGTCTGGCACCTTCCATGATCTTGAGTTCAGGGGGGGCTTCATAAGACTATGTACAGAGTTGGGCTTCTAGGGTTTGTACAGACTAAACTCAAGTCCACGAAGTATGGACTTAGATCTATGTGGATATTGTAATTGGACTTGACCAAAGTAAATTGGTTAGTGACTTTGGTTCGATCTCCTACGTGGAAAAATCGAGGGCTCAGATCGACACATAAAAAATATTTTTTAATTTAATTAAAATAAATCAAATTAATTTATATTTAAACTTATTAACTCATACTTTACTTGTTAGTTTCGAATTTAAATTGAATAAAAATATATTATTTTATTAAGTTAACGAAATAACTTTTTAAAGATAGTTTCAAAAAAAAATTGAGTTTGAGTATAGACAAAATCTAAATAAATTATTTTTAAAAATTAAATTTGATTTAGGCCCGATTAGACTCAAAGATAACGAGTTAGGCTTGGTTTAACTAAGTTTCGGGTTTTTTCCTCAAAAAATCAGGCCTTGATTCAATATTGAACTCAAGCTTAAGTTGTCTAAGCCCAGTTCAAAGTTAGAAAAATATAAACAAAACGATGTCTTTTTATTTTTATATAAAAAACACTATAATTAAGTCAGGCCAAGCCGAGTTTTAGGTTGTTGGGCCCGATCAAGCTATCTCGTCAAACTCACTTTGCTTGGCCTACCTCAACTTATTGCTATCCCTTGTAAACAACCTTTGGTAGAAGGCTGGCAAAAAATCAGTTTCAAACCAAATCAATTTTGGACAATTCGGACAAAGGTAAAAATTTCATGACTTTAAAACTGGTTTGAAACCAAATTTTTTCTACCAAACTGACCTGGAATTGAACTGAATTGGAAAACATCCAACCTGGTTTGGAACCGATTTGTCTGATTATAACTAATAACAAAGGGCTATTAAATTGTACCATCTTCTTCCCATCCCTTTTTCTCTGTACAACCAATAAAAACATTATAGTAAAGAAAGCTAAATTATGGTTGCCTAGTTGAAGTTCAAACCAAACAAATGGTAAGTCTACAACCAAATTCAAAAAAACAAAAATACAATCACCAAATTCAAAGTCTCTAATAAAATTATAGCAAGAAGCCACAAAGGCACAAACAGTATACCAAATCTAAAACCAGTAAATCACATTGTTCATACGACAAATTCAAACTAAAATAAAACATGCAAGAAATAACAAATCCTTCTTCATCATATCAAAATTCAAAATTATGTAAATTTTTTTCTTCGCCAAATTTTGAAACAATGATTTTTTTGCCTTTTTTAAATTCAGATCGGACAATTTTAATCGGTTCTAAATGTTCGGCACTAACCAATTTTAAAAATTCGAACATTTTGTTCGATTAAGTCAACCTGGATCTAGATTTGATTTTAGTTCGAACAAAAATCGGTCAACCTGATTTAAATTTTGTCAAAAATATTCTAACTCGTATCTGACTTTTTCTGGATCAAACAGGATCAAGTTATCGGTTCGAATGAAATTTTGCTAAGCCTACATGGATACAAACCTTATTTTCAAACTTTAAAACGACGTTGTGTAGTGTCGTGTAAAAGCTACAGGTATAAAAAATGACGTAGTTTTAAAAATTATAGTTAAAATCTTGAACGAAAGTTGATGGCAAGGGTTGGTAACAGTTTCACCTTAAATTTAATCTTTAATTTCAAATTAGACAATACCAAGAAGTTGGAACAGTTTTGTGTTCTCCAAGTCATACCCATTGGAACTGCTAAAACTACCAACTGAAACTTCTGAAGTGTTGACAAAGCCAAAAAAAAAAAAAAAGGGATGATCCGTGTATAGTTTGTATACAATTGAATCAAACAACACCACAATTTCTTCCAATTCTGCTCTTCCTCCTTACCAAAAAACCAGTGAAGTTAGCTACAAATGTGCAAGAAGTATTTGATTCCATGTGTCAGGAACTCCTGGTAAGCACCAGTGAATGCAATCTGCATGGTGTAATGGATCGGCCTTTTGGTCCTCCGTCAACAACTTCCCTCCCACCTCCGTATAGATCGACGAATGTGCATCGATTCTGTACTCCGAAAGCTGAGTTATGTTGATGAACGTAACAGGAACTTTCATCTTCCCAACTACACTAACCACCACACTCATCATTCTCTTATCAGATCCAGTTCCCCAGTGATGTTTCTTCAGTACTGGCCTTGTTTCGTTGAAGCATTTAGTCCCATTTGGTTTGTTCCAATCTGCACTCCTGTTGCATCACAGATTATGGAGTTGGTCATTTGTTTTAAGTAATGAAGGATCTGACAGGGTCAGATTCAGATTCAGAACCTTGTGTGTGTAGGAGACATAGTAGTGAAGAAGACTCGAGTCTTGTTAGGATTGATATTGGAGTCTACCCAGTTAGCCCATGTCTTCAAACCGATCCTATAAGCAACTGGTGTGTCCAATTCCTCGTATCCTTCAGCGCCATTAGCGAATGATCCCCATCTGCACTCGAAGAACTTGTAGTTTCAGTTTCTGAAACAAGAATTTGTCAATCAGAACTTGAAAAACAGAAGGAACTGTACAGTGTTTTGAGCCGGAGACCACTCATCCACCAGACATAGCTATTGAACACAAGAATATCTTTGCCTCCCCAGTTCTTGGCGTGCTTTTCAACTGAATCCACTTTCAGTATTCTCTTCTTTGTATCTGCTATAATTGGTTGATCTGAATTGGACTCAACAAGGAATGGAGCCCAGTAAAATTCTATGTTTGCATCATACTCCTGAAACATTATTCTTAAACACTTGAGCTTAATCTAAAGGTTTTAACTATGGTAGGAACTGTATTCCTGAAACAAGTTAAGTTTTAGATACAAAATCCTGACGATACTACCTTGGCTTTGAAGACTGAATGGAAGCGACCTCTTTTCAGGGACTTCTTGTCTTCAGGTATTATCCCTTCAACCAAACACACAAAAGATTGCCATTGTCCTCTTTGTAACGAATCCCCAACAAACATAAGTCTCTTCCCTTGCAATTTCTTAAGAGCAACCTCTGGATTGAATCTACAATAAGAATCGAGTCATAAGGTAAGCTCTGGATCAAGCAAAATATGGTAATCAGTCATAAATGAATTGGTTTCTCTACCTTGGCAAGGTACAATCATCAGGTTGCCACTCCCAGTGACGATAATCAGAATCCTGTCGACCATTTTTAACACAAGAAACTTGCATATCGAGATATGGACAACTCTTATCTGTGTATAGAGGATTCATTGATTTGTTAAACACCCACTTTCCAGTATTAACAGTGCACTCTTCAGGGTCAAACTCGAATCGGTCATCAATGGCGAAGTTCTTGAACTCATCTTTCTCTGCATTCCTATCTTCTGCATGAACAGCAGTACAACATTAGATATGAGTTTTCTTTTACAGAGAAGAAGCTTGCATTAACTTACTGTGTTTCCTGATAACATGTCTCCTAGCGCAGGTTCTACTCCTGAAAAGTGACCTGACAGAATCTGCATAGAGAAGAGCAATGAATGCGAAAGATAAAACTACAATTGTTACAATGGAAAAGGGCAGTTTTCCTCTTGGAGTTTTCATTGTAGTTGAAGGAGACGGTGCTAGGCTCATTGTAGAAAACAATCTTCAAAGATGAGCAACAGAATGATGAAGACACTGTGAGGGGGTCGGAACTTGGAAGCCATTTTTAAATGTGTTTGAGTAGGAGTAAAGTCAAAGCCATGTATGGTTTTGCTTGTACATGGATTTTAAAGGTATTACAATGGAGGTTAGAGAAATAATAAGTTGGAAAGCTAACATCTGGTGTATCATTTCTCAACCTTTTCCTCAATGTCATTAGGTGAGTGAAAAAGAAAAAAGGTTACTTGTTCAGTAAGTGTTACAAAAGCAATCTCTTATCTTTACTTCCTTGTCCCCCTGACCTTTGTGGCTCAATCATCTCTAGGTTTGGCATTGGTCCACCTATAGGCCATACTCGAGCTCAAGATTATGTTTAATTTCGAGATTATGTTCGAGTTTTAATTAAATCTAATTTTTTATTTAAAATTTGAAAACGGTACTTAAATTGACATCTTTTTTATTTAAATCTTTTGAATTTCAAATCCTACCAAACAAAATAATTCAAAGTCTAAAAATTAAAATAATATGAACCTGACTCAAATCTATTTATCGTATAATTTTTAGAATACATAATTTATAAATTATTATATTCACATTAAAATTTATTCAAATGTAAGTTTAAAAAGTAATAATTATAGTTTTTTTAAAAAGAAAGAGCTGAAAATTTATTTAATATAAGCTTAAAGGTAATAATTACAAATTTATTAATGTTTGTTGAATTTAAAAAATTGGGATTGTATTTTGTTAATTACCTAATTTATAAATTATTATACTCGCATAAAAACGTATTCAATTGTACATTCAAACGATATGAATTCCAATTTTTCCTTAAATAAGTCTGTTAGTTTTTTTTTTTTAGTCAATTGGCTGAATCAAAGGACACCATAATTCATCTTATTATGATTTTGATAGCAACTAATCCTTTCACTTTCGTTTTTGTTAACCATGATTTGATCAAGGAAATTTCTGATTCCTCGTTGAACGAAATTTTCTACCTACTCAAAATTTTTAATTATAAATTATTAATTTTAGAATTCAGGTCAAACTAAATTTGGACAACTCCAGTTTAAAACCGAAAAATTAAAAAAAAAAGTCTAAACTCAATATAAAATCCAATTAAACTGTCAAGTCAGAACCTCAGCTTTACTGCCATATCTAATCCCATTAGATGTTTCAAACTTTAGATCATGTGAGACTTTGGTAAGAAAGAAAATAACATTTTTTAATAAAATTAAGGGATAGTTTCATTTAATTAATATTTATAAATTTATAGTATTTTTATTTTTAATTTATTATTTTCTAAACAAACTATCAGGACATGAAAGTTAATAATGTAACATTGCATGAGGATAGTTTCATTTAATTAATATTTATAAATTTATAGTATTTTTATTTTTTAGTTTATTATTTTCTAAACAAACTATCAGGACAGGAAAGTTAATAATATAACATTGCATGAAAAATCCTTTATTACTATCATCGTCATCATCATCATATTAAGTCCGAATCTCACACTAATGCGGTATCTGAGGAG
Organism: Erythroxylum flavicans; assembly: GCA_027576715.1. Classification (NCBI taxonomy): domain Eukaryota; kingdom Viridiplantae; phylum Streptophyta; class Magnoliopsida; order Malpighiales; family Erythroxylaceae; genus Erythroxylum; species Erythroxylum flavicans. The sequence goes on along the minus strand of JANZXP010000004.1, from coordinate 32,885,706 downwards.
GTCTAATAGTACGCAGCCTTATCTCTACAGAGTAGAGAGGCTGTTTCCGATAGATCCACATACAAATGTGAAAATAAAAAAAGAAAAAAGTTCGTAGTATAGTAATAATACAACAAAAAATTATAAATAATTGATGCAGATTAAAAAGAGTAAATAAACAAAACTAAAATAAATAAATAATTCATTCATTTTATTCAAATAAATATAAAAGAGGTCGTAAAATAACTAAATACATTAAAAACTAATAAATACTTAGAATAAAGTAATAATAAATAATTAAAATAAAATAATAACTTAAAAATAAATATAAAATAAAATAAAAATGTACTTTTTTTACTCGAGCTATAATTCCATATAATTGAATAAATGTTTGCTATCTTAGAATAATAATAAAACATGAATGAATTTATGTAATGAAAATTCTAAAAAAATGAATTAATTTGATTCAAATGATTTAGAAATTAGAAAATTGATACAAATTATAGTTTGCATCAACATGTATTCAAAGCATACCAAACTTTTATATATTTTGCCCTATTGCAAAGAATATAGGTACGAATAATACACATCAAATCTTTCGTTTTAGTATTCTGTTCAACCTTGTTCCATTAAATCTCATTCATATATTTATGTGAGGTATATGTAAATGTGTTGATGAGATTTAATAGAACATGATAGAAACACCATAATCGGAACAAGAGATCTGCTATCGGAATGATAAGTTTAGTCCCATTTGAAGTTAATGAGTCAAAATCACGTTGACTTCGACACACTTGAAAGGTCTAACCAATGATTAAAAAATTCAGTCAGTTCGGTTGGTTCAACCATGAAAACTTTAAATCGATTTGACTTTTTAGTTCAGCTTTTAATTTTTCGGTTTCATTTATTTTAATAACTTTATTGTTAAAACGACCAATTTATTAACTAATCAGTCAGTTTTGAAAATTAATCAATTTTTATAAATCAATTAATTTTTGTTTAATAATCATTTTTTAAAATTAAACTTTAAAATTTTCAATGAAAAAGAATAGTCTCCTTCAATAATATTTTAAAATTTTTAATTTTATTCAATATTTAACCAATTTTATGACATTATAATATAGATTGAATTTTTAAATCTTAAACTTTTGATCTCGTTGATTTAATTTTCGGTCTGATTTTTAAAACATTAGATCTAACGATCTAATCTCCCTCTTTAAAATTAACGTCATTTTAATTTAACCGTTTAAAATGACATTAATTTAGTTTTTTAAATTTTAAAAACTGTAATTAATTATATCAAAACTCAATACTAACAAGGGAAAATGGATATGATCCGACAAGAAGAGATCGTCTGTTCCTCTTCCCCTATTTCCACTCTATTTCAGTGCCCGATATCCACCCATTTAACTTTGTCTTATTTATTTATTGCTAAATGTGTAGATGCTATGTAAAGAAACATAGTGGGAGTAGAAAAAACGGAATATACAGGATCTTACTCAATATCCAACTTTGCCATTTTAAAGTGGAACTAGATCTCCTGTTCTAGTTATGATGTTCTTATCGTGTTCTATTAAGCCTCGTCCACATATTTACGTGAATCCTATATAAATATATGGATGAGATTTAATGAGACATAATTTGAACAGAATAACTTCTACGAACGATTTGATGTGTTGCAAAGTATAAGTGCATGAAATTTCCCGCACGGATAGTTCAACTGGTCTTCAGGGAAGTTATTGAGTGCAAGTTCTCAGGTTCGAGTGCCGGCAGGGGCAGTGTGGGAGTTTCATCTAATGTGGTGACTCTTTGTGCGCACCGGGCACGGGGCTCTCTCTCTGAAGAACTGAGTGAGATTAAACCATGATTTACTTCTCCACTACTCTGTCGGGCCGAAGTATAGGAACGCGTGGGATGGGCGATTCCACCTTTTCTTGAGTGCAAAGTATAAGTGCATGAAATGGGCAACTCATCTCCATTCCCAATGTGGTCAGTGTCATGAAGTCAAATATAAATCTAATTAACTTCGAAAACTAACGGCAGTCACTATACTCATCTTAAAACAGTATTTCAATTTAATTAGATAACGAGATTTATGTAACTAAAACACGCAAGTCCATAAGTGAATCTAAAATCGACATCATCTTAGGTTGAGTAATATGTAGGTGAACAGGGTTACTGTTACCTTAAGGGAACCTTGATTGGTAAGGCATCAATTGTGAAAAGAACGTAACAAAGCATGAACGCTTCACTCTTCCCAATTTGATGCTGTCTAAAATAGGATTGAGAATATTAATTTGGTTTTGGTTCGACTAAGTTTGAAATTAACAAAATAAATTTGAGTTGATTGAATTTTAAATTAATTTTAAGTTTGAAATAGATTTGATTTTTGACTTAATTAAACTCTCGTTGTAATAATAAATAATTAAAAATTGAACGAAATTAATGGAATGAGTTCGAGTTCATTGAATTTTAAATTGAATCTGAGTTTAAAATTGATTTGAACTTTCATTTTGGCAATGATTGACCCAAGCTCAATTCATATTAATGGGCTTCACACTCTACCCGTATTAAAAATTCTAATATAGTATCAGAGTAGGTTTAGTCCGAATTATTAATTTCCCAGTTATCCGTCTAGATGTCCAGTTCAAGCAGTTCAGTCCTGTTACTACTGCGTTTATTTCAAGCGACAACCGGATGTTCAGTCCCATTTGCACTTAAAGGGGTGTGTTAGAATATCCCATATTGACTAAACATGAAAATATTAAAAAGTTTATAAGTGGTAAAGGTCAACTATCCAAATGACTAATTCTAGTCATTTTGGCAATGATTGACCCAAGCTTAATTCTGATTAATGGACATTACACTCTACCCATATTAAAAATTATAATAAAGATTCTCATCATAAAAATCAATGATTAAAAAATCAAATGAAATTAATGGAAGAAATTCTAGTTAATTGGATTTTAAATTAAATTCCTATTTAAATTTGATTTGAACTTTTACATGAAAGTTTGAAAGATTCGACTCTCATTATAAAAATCAATTATTGTAAAATTGAACTGATTTGACTAGCTTAATAATAAAATTATAGGAGTAAGACTGCGTACTATCAAACCTCTCCAAACTCCGCATCAGTGCGAGATTCAGATTGGGTGTGATGATAATAATAATTTATAAATTATTATATTCACTTTTTAAAATTATTCAATTGTACCTTTAAAAAGTAATAATTATATTATAGTTTTCTCTTAAAAGAAAGAGCTGAAATTTTATTTAATATAAGCTTAAAAGTAATAATTACAAATTTATTAATGTTTGTTAAATTTAGAAAATTGGGATTGTATTTTGTTAATTACCTAATTTATAAATTATTATAGTTGCATAAAAACGTATTCAATTGTACATTCAAACAATATGAATTCCAATTTTCCCTTAAATAAGTCTATTAGTTTTTTTTTTTAGTCAATTGGCTGAATCAAAGCACACCATAATTCATCTTATTATGATTTTGATAACAACTAATCCTTTCATTTTCGTTTTTGTTAACCATGATTTGATCAAGGAAATTTCATATCCGTCGTTGAACAAAAATTTCTACCTGCTCAATTTTTCTAATTAGAAATTATAAATTTTAAAATTCGGGTCAAACTAAATTCGGACAACTCGAGTTTGAAAGCAAAAATTAAAAAAAAATGTCAAACCTCAGTTTTACTGCCATAATCCCATTCCATGTTTCAAACTTTATATCATGCCAGACTTTGGTAAGAAAGAAAATAACATTTTTAATCAAATTAAGGGATGGAATAAGTATTTGATATCTTAAAATATTCATAAAATCATGAATGAATTTATGTAATGAAAATTCTAAAAAAGTGAATTAATTTGATTCAAATGATTGAGAAACTAGAAATTTTGATACAAATTATAGTTCGCATCAATATGTATTCAAAACATACCGATCTTTTTTATATTTTGCTCTATTGCAAATAATATAGGTAGGAATAATACACATTAAATTCTCTGTTTCAGTTACTCTGTTCTAACCCTATTCTACTAAATCTCATCTATACATTTATGTGAGGTCCATGTAAATATGTGGATAAGATTTAATAGAACATGATAAGAACACTATAATCGAAACAAAAAATCTGCCCGGAATAATAAGTTTAGTCCCGTTTGAAATTAACGAGTCAAATTCAGGCTGACTTTAACACGCTTGAAAGGTCTAACCAATTATTAAAAAATTCAGCCAATTTAGTTGATTCAATCGTGAAAACTTTGAATTTACTTAACTTTTTAATTCAACTTTTAATTTTTCAGTTTTATTTACTCTAATAACTCTTATTGTTTTATTTCCGACTTTGCCATTACATTGTATAAGTGCATGACATGGACAACTCATCTCAATTTCCAGTGTGGTCAATGTCATGAAGTCAAATATAAATCTGATTAACTTCGAAAACGAAAGGCAATCACTATAATCTTAAAGTAGTATTTGAATTTAATTAGATAACGAGATTTATGTAACTAAATCACGCAAGTCCATAAGTGAATCTAAAATCGACATCATCTTCGGTTGAGTAATATGTAGGTGAACAGTGTTACTGTTACCTTAATGGAACCTTGATTGGTAACGCATCAATTGTGAAAAGAACGTAACAAAGCACCGGTTCCTATCACGAGCAAGTATGGAAGGCTTCACTCTTCCCAATTTGATGCAGTCTCAAATACGATTGAGAATATTAATTCGGTTTTGGTTCGACTAAGTTTGAAATTAACAAAATAGATCTGAGTTTTTTTTTTGAAACGAAACAATCCTTAGTTGTTATCATTTGGATGCGTACTGGGTAAACTTTTGGATTGATACAATAACCTGCAAATTACGCCAACTTTATACTCCGTACTAAACAAACTCTGTACGACAAACTCGATCAAGAGAATGTAGATAAGAAGATTCAAACACATGACTTTTTAGTTCCATATCTCTTATTCTACCAACTCAATCACCTTTTACGGGACAAATCTGAGTTGATTGGATTTTAAATTAATTTCGAGTTTAAATTAATTTGAATTTCGACATGAAAATTTAAAAAATTCAACTTTCATTGTAATAATAAACAATTAAAAATTGAACAAAATTATTAGGTTGAATTTTAAATTAAATTTGAGTTTAAAATTGATTTAAACTTTGAAATGAAAGATTCGACTCACGGTATTAAAAAATCAAAGGAAATTAATGGAAGAAGTTCTAGTTGATTAGATTTTAAATTAAATTCTTGTTGAACTTTTACATGAAAGTTTAAAAAATTCGACTCTCGTTATAAAAATCAATTATTAAAAAATTGAACTGATTTAATTAGTTTAATAATAAAAATTTTAAATTGACTAATTTTTTGGTTCGTTTTTTAACTTTTTGGTTTGATTTATTTTAATGATTTCTGTTCTTAAAAGTTGATTAATTTATTCGAATTTCTCTAGCTACACTATCTCAATCGAGCCTATTGTACAGCGCTTGTCTAATGCGGAGAATTTAGTTAACGTGATTTGCAGGTTATTGCGTAAATTCAGAGGTTTATCCAGTGCGCATCAAAAGAATAGCAACTGTGGGTTCTTCCGTTTTAAAAAAAAGACCAGTTATCATCAATTATTTTTTTATAAAATAAAATAAACCAATTAATTTGTACTTAATAGTCTCTTTTTTAATAAAAAACTTCAAATTCTTCGATAAGTAAGAACATTCTTTTTCAATCATATTTTAAATTCTTCAAATTTATTTAATCTTTAATCGATTTTATAACAGTTTAATACCGATTAAATCTTTTAAGCCTTACACATCTTGTCATATCAGTTTTAACTTTTAATCTAATTTTTAAAACATTGATTAAAATAATGTTGCTTTAATATAATTCAACAAAATTACATTTTTTAATTTATAAATTTTAAATTTTGAAATCTAAAATAATATTATTTTAATGTGATTTCAGTTTGTCAGGCGGACTTAACTTATTATTATTCTCAATCTCAAAGTATATTAACCTTTTTATTTTAATATTAAAAACAAGTACTTATTACTTTATAAATATATTTAAAATAAATTTCGGATGCATTAATCAGTTCCTAAATTATGTGTATAGAAAAATCAATTAATAAATTAATAATTTAAAGTGAAATAACACTTCAACTCAAATATTTCGTAAATATGGTCAATATTTTAAAGTTTGTAGGAGTTTCTAATAAACCAATAAATTCATTATTCTGAATTGATAACTCATTTTAAGAAAATACTACAATTTGACAAGTCAATTCCTGCAAATTTATTGCTGCAATAAAATAAATAAAATGTATAAATAAGTCTAAAAAAGAATAATGTGTAATATTTTGATTATGCATATAACATTTTGATAATTTACAAATTTGTTAATTAATAACACAACATTAAGAATGTATTCATCAAAGCTAGGAATGATAATGAGCCAGGTCAGACTGCAAGTTAGGTCGACTCGTGGGCGTGGCCCGACTCATTTTATATATTTAAAAAAAAGTAAAAATTGCCATTGTTTTTAAAAATAAAAAATAATGTCATATTAATATTGACGTAATATTTAACTAACGAGAAGTTAATATTGTTAACATTTTCATTTACTCGTGATATGTTATGATTGTTTTGAAAATATTAGAGTTTAATAAGAATGTTTCGAAAAGTTAGGATCTCTTCTATATTCTATTGTAAACGTCAATGTTCAAAAATAATTTTAGCTAATTTTTTTTAAATGTATATTAATCATTTTGTTGCTAAAAATTTGACTATACCTGAAGTCGAACTTGAGCATAAAGCTCGAACCCAATTGAGTTTCAAACCAAAATTGAATTTAGGTGGACTTGACCTGTTGTCAAACTAGAGTCGACAAAACCGACCCCACTCACTTGTTTCGATTTTGACTTTAGTTGATTGGGTCACGGATCGATCATGATTGACCTAGCTTGTGGCTCATCTGTTATTTCCAAAACGATGTCGTTTTAGAAATTTTTTGCTTAAAAAAAATAAATAGCAAGCCGGCTCGGGCCATAATCACACTTACAAGCAGGCCCATCTCAACCTACTAAGCTAAGGGTCACTGTAGCCCGGGGTCAGCCAGGGTTCCTATGTCAAACTTTTATCTTTCTTTTGGATCAATAAATGATATTTGTAATTTGGGAAGTTTGTACCCATTAAACAAGCCCACTAAACACAAACATAAAACCAGACCACACTCATGTGTCAGGACATAAAATCCTCGATCTTCTTTGGCCTGTGTTCTCTTTTTTTCCTTATCATTTGTCAACAATGGCTACTCTTAATTTCCCTCCTCCACAAACCTCCACTTCTCTTCGCTCAGTCTCTTCACACTCTTCCCAGAATCCCTCCAAATTCTCGTTCTATTCACTCCCTAGACCCTCCATCCCTTTCCCATCTCTTCCCTTAAAACCTCGTAGTACGATCAGACATCGCATTCTAGTCGTCGCGGGAGCCGTCAGGACCCTCTCGGAAACTGACTTGGTTCCCGTTCGGTCGGCGCCGGAGGACCTCTCTGCAAAGTTTCCGTCAGATTGCGGTGTCTACGCCGTTTATGATGGGAGTAACGATCTTCAGTTCATTGGCATCACCAGGAACATCGCGGCTAGCGTTTTGACTCACCTGAAGTCGGTACCGGAGCTGTGCAGCTCCGTTAAGGTGAATTTTTACTATATCTACGAACTTTCCCTTGATTCATTGTCTTCATTTCAATGTATTCTACATAGCATAGCATTTCCGGGCTTTGGATTATATGGTATATAGGGTTAAACGAAAGTGCCTTTTACTAGTGAATATGAATTGTAGTTGGAATTTGAGATACTTGGTATTATGAGAAATTGCTACTTGTACCACCAAATACTTGATTTATGAGAAGAAAAAGCTGCTTTGTTAGTTGGACACTTTCTCACAGGGGCGAGGAAAGGTGGGTAGATTGAACATAAAGTTAGTAACTTTTGGTCCTTTTTCTTAATAGAAATTAAGGATAAAAAATATATAAACCTGAAAATTTTAGCAAAATTTGTAATTCTAAATTTTTTTTAAAAAATTGTTTTTAATTTTTTAAAAAATATCTTCTCTTAAGACTTTGATTAGAAAATAATTACGAAATACATGCGGTGCGATGCGAAGTAAACATCACATTTGTAATAGTTAAATATTGCTTATATGACTACTCAAATAAGTTCTTAAATTTAAATCGAACTAATTAAATATGACTCAAAATAATAATTTATTATAATTATCTTAAATTATTAACCTTGCATATCAGGGGGATTTATACTGGTAGTTGTTATTAAATTATTAATTTAAGTCGAATTTAATTAGTTTCGAGTTTGAGTTTAAAAGTTATGTTAAGTTATTATATTAGTAACATATGATTAGTGCCCATTTGATGTTCATATTATATTTGTTTTATTGTTATTCTTTGACTAAAGTATAAAAGAAAGTTTTTTTAGAAAAAATTAGAAATAGTTTTTTAGAAAATTTTAAAGTTCACGGAATTTTTCTAAAATTTCTTAAACTATACACAAGTTTATGTCTTTTATCCAAAAAATTAAAGTTACTAATTTTTTAATTTTGATTTATAAATAGATATAAGACAACTCTTAATCGTTGTTTCCTTTGAAAATCACTTTCAAAGTTTGATCTTTTACTTCTTGACACATATATGAAGTTGGAACAAATAGATATAGAGTAATTATGAACATGGAATTAACCGGTATGTGTGAAGAAATCCACACTTGGTTGTTGATAGCCTAAAGTACTTACTTGCACCACTGTCTTGAAAAGCCAAGATTGTGTAGTTGATGTGGAGTTTCAGAACATGGAGGTGAGGTTAGTGTTGAGGCCGCTCTGGCATAGTAGTTGGTGGTTGGTAGCAGGATTGTTAACTTTGATCGGATTGCAGGCTGCAGCTCGCAGCCGGAATAGCTAGTAATTTTCTGTCAGCCATACAGCGGTGAATTCATTCCTGGGCATTGTACACACTGTTGGTCATACCATGGAAGCTGGCCATGTTCAAAGTCGTTACCTTAACCACTCTTAATCATGTTTAATGTTGCAAAATACCCTTTTAGAATCCTGTGTTTGGTTTTTCTACTTCCATGCTAGGGCTGTGTTAGAGCTGGAATTGCTAGATATACAAAAGGGGTGACCTTATTGATGCATCAACAATGCATTCTTCAGGTCTTGACGTGTGATACGGCAGTAGTTATTTGTTACCGATTTGGAATGATGAATACAAACGGATGTCTGCCGACTTTTCTTTCCCCTTCTCGCTCTTGATGCTCTGAATTCACTTGCATATCATTCAGTTTGATGTTGAGATGCCTCGTAGGTTATGGTAGTAGATGAACCCGACAGAGCAGCTCTGACTCAAGCTTGGAAATCATGGATGGAAGAACATATAAAGGCGACCGGAAAAGTTCCACCAGGCAATGAATCCGGAAATGCGACATGGATACCGCAGCCAGCTAAGAAGAAGGCTGATCTCCGTCTCACACCGGGTCGTCATGTCCAACTAACTGTTCCACTGGAAGAGCTCATAGACCGATTGGTAAAGGAGAACAAGGTGGTGGCTTTCATCAAGGGATCACGAAGTGCCCCAATGTGCGGATTCTCGCAAAGGGTAATCGGCATTCTTGAACGTGAAGGAATCGATTATGAGAGTGTTGATGTGCTTGATGAAGATTACAATTCCGGGTTGAGGGAGACTTTGAAGAAGTATAGCAACTGGCCTACTTTCCCGCAGATTTTTGTGAATGGTGAGTTGCTTGGAGGCTGTGATATCTTAACTTCCATGTATGAGAAAGGAGAACTTAGCAGTCTACTTAAAAAGTGAAGTCTTGATTTAATATGATCGGTTCAATGGACAGGAATTAGATGATAGTATCGCAGAGTTTGCAATGTAGATGTGTTGCTGGAGTAGATTTAAGGCATATCACTAAACTTCTTCTAAATTTGATTGAAAAATAATGACAAAATAGTTGGAGCGAGCTTTGTTTTTGCATAGGAACGTTACTTTTTGAATTTTTAAAACTATTTTGTTTTTTGACAACTTGAACTCCACAAGTTTTAGGTCAAGTTCAAATTGTCTATTTAGGGGGCTCGATTCGGCCTAACACAACCTGAATTTGTCTCAAATTTTGGGTGGATTTGTATAGCACGGCCCAAATACGGGCTCGAGTTTAAGCGGACTTGAAAGATTAATTCAACAAAGAACATAATCACATAGATAAAATAGGATCTTTGCATATGCATAAATAAAAAATAATTACATACTTAGAGCTGTATTTCAACTGGTTAAAGAACTTTTAATCTTCTTGTTCTTCATATAAAAAAACATTGCAAAAGAAGAAACACGTAGAGAGACTCTTCATTTGGTTCTTTCAGTTTAAAATCAAACAAAACTGAACTACCTTTGATAGTTATTAAAAGCATAATTACCACAATATTTCTTATGGGTGTAAAATGATTCATCATCTCCCACTCACACATGATAGGTTGTAATCTAATTAAAAAGACTCTGCAGTGCTCATACTTGTTCAATAATCGGTATGACCAACATATGACGAGAGCATATTATCATATATTTGTTAGGAATATATGACGTCTCGATTAACAAATTGATCCTATGACTTATATGTTATTTAGTAGACATTATATGCTGTACCCTAAGTTATATCTCGCATTTGCACTTTCCTTTGATCTTATATTCTCATTTAATTTTTTGTGTCATGATTATATTCAAGTTATCTACTACAGAGATAATAACCGTATATGAATACTTTTCATGCGAGTTAATGATCTAAATAAATGACCTTTCTCTGTTTTCATTTTTCTTTTGAATTAAATTTAACTTACTTTCTTAGAATTATTTCATAGGATCACATCTTGCATGATTTTTTTGCAATAACCTAAAGTAATAAACTTTAAATTCAATTCTCAAAAATGAGACAAGAGTCATAAGGATATATGACGAGGTTCTTCTCAACCTCAAGGGTCCCACACAATGTAAGATGAGATCTGGAGGCTTAAATTAATCCCTTTTGTGGTTAGTTTTGCATATATGGTACAAGTTATATGCTACAGTATTTACCTACTTCGTTTAACTTGAACGTCTTTCATTCAAGAAATATCGTACAGATGATAGTTCCAATATAATTAATTTTTAACTTGAGTTCACTTATCTACATAAAACCTGTTCAGAACTTACATTTGACAACGTAAGACAGATATAGTGATCATTAAATCACTATGAATCAATTTCCTTGTGACTTTTATGGTTTAAGTTTCTCGCTCTCTATTATCACCTAGAGAATAAACTTTAAACATGTCTCATCTTTAGTGAGCATAAACACCAGAGGTGATTTTCCGTGTGAGAGAGTCAATCTCTAATCTGTCTCATATACTTGTGATTCATCCTAAAATATATTTGTGCAAAACATATATATTCATGAATTAAATGATACACAATGTATAGTCGTCATCATACATCATATCCAAAATATGACATTATAATGAGTGAACATACACAGAAAAATACTTATCAGTACATGTCAACGTCTACGTAGTGCTAGTGACTTTACATGCCTAATGAATATATCTCCGAAATTTGACTTTGTCTATTTACTGGACTCGATTCAACCTAACACAACCTGAATTTGTCTCAAAATTCGGGTGGATTTGCATAGCACAATCCAAACACGAGCCCGAGTTTAAGCAAACCTTTTAATGTAATGTCATTTTGATTAGATGACAACTCTAAATTTAGCTTAAAATTATATTAAATTAAATTAAACCTAGTAACTGTAGAACGAACCTTAGCCCATACTCTAATCCTACCATCAATCCTTTCTCATAGGGATGATAATTAAGTTCGAGTTCTGTTCAACTTAAAGATAACAGGCTTCGTTCATTTAAATTAGATTCAGGCTAATTTTGGATTTTTTCAAAATAAAATTTTGGAATTCGAGCCAAACTTTAGGATCAAGTTAAAGTTATAGTAAAATGAAGTTATTTTTATTTCTATTTTTAAAAACAAAAAATCAGGCAAATTGAATTTTGGGCCGACTAGGCCCTGATCTAGTTCAGGCTCAGTAACCTCTTAAGACATTTGTATATAAAAGCTTAATGGGCCTTGAGACATCTAAAGCCAGTACCTTTCCAAGCTTCTTTATTTCCTTATTCTTTATCTTTTTGTTCCATTATTCAGAAGCACGATTTCTCAACTAATAATAACTAATCAAGATTCCATGATTCTGGTCTCGAGTAAATCTCTAAAATTAATGGATAAATTATATTTTAAATTTTAAATTTAACATTCATTACAAATATAAAATTAATTAAAATTAAAAAATTTAGAATACAACTCTATTTTAACTTATACAATTAATTTTATGAATCATAAACTATCAAATAAATTAAGTTTATTTGCTTAAAATTTATATTTATTCTGAATATTAGTAAATGAGTTAATTAATTGATTTTTTACTTTTATTTTTAATAAAAATATAATATCTTATTTATTTTTAAAAAATAATTACATTAAATTTAGTAATTTATTTTAATTTTTATATTATCTTATTATATTCTTCTATTATATTTTATTAATTGATAATAACAACTCAGTAAAAATTTCGCAGATACTTAAAATTTGGGGAGATTCAATAATACGTAAACTTACCACAAGTTGATTGTTATTAGCTCGTAATTTTAAAATGTTATCATATTATATAAAAATACATAGACAATTAACAAAATATAGAAAATATTTACGTTAATAAAATTAAAGTTAGGAATCAACAAAATTAGTGATTATGTTTTTAAAATTTTAATATTTGATTAACCTTTTTATATTTCTAACTAATATTATAAAATAATTAAGATCTTTTTGATAGATTGTTATTATAAAGTTGCATTTTAATTTTATTTTATTTTATTTATTTATTTTTCTAAAATTATTATTTTATTTTAATTATTTATTATTACTATATTTTAAGTATTTATTTATTTATTTTAATACATTTAGTTATTTTATAACTTTTTTATGTTAATTTGAATAAAATAAATGAATTATTTATTTATTTATTTTTTTAACCTACATCAATTATTTATAATTTTTTAATTATTATTATACTACGTAATTTTAAGTTGTTATTTTATTATTATA
>JANZXP010000004.1:32840587-32865924 GCA_027576715.1 Erythroxylum flavicans | reverse complement strand
ACAGCCGGCCGAAATGCGCATCAGTATCTGTCTTCTGTGCTGTTGGCCGGGGTAACTGCCGGAGTTATGGCCCTTGTTAAAGCCAATGGAAGGCAGTTCTGTTCAAGGCCTCGTTTGTGTGGCCTCCTGTAAGTCTGCTATCAAGCTCGATACCCCTTTTCGATAGACATGAACCGGGCGAATCTGAATCCGAATCCGAATCCCTTTCTCTTTCGTAAGCTGATACAAGAACAAATATGTATATACTCACGGTATTTCTAATGCTAGATGAATTGCACTTTGGATATGCCTTCCCAGTTTGTAGAGTATTATCTTGTATGTAATGTCAAATATTGCTGTAGTTATTCTTTATATCATAATTAATAAGACAGTCTCATTTTTTAATTAATTTGTTTAATTAGTTTTAGAGTTATTACACTTTGATTTGATTTTTTTTCATGTTTTGAAAATTGTCACTTTTACCCATACCCCGCAATTACGCGGGACTTTAATTGGGTGTTGATGACGAAGAAATTTTCACCTTTATATTATTATTTCATTATCACGTAATTTTCTGTGGTGGTTTATTGGTGTTAGAATTTTTAAAAAATTAAAAATTATATTATTTTGAAGTTTAAAATAAATAAAAATTTAATAAAACATGAGGGGAAAGGTTGTGTGATAGTTAAATAAATTATAATTTTCAAAATACGAAATAATTTTGTTTTTAAAAATATTTTCTCTTACATTTCAATTATTTAACACTTTAATTAAAAAACAATAAAATATGTGACATGAACTAATTAAATATGAATGGAGATTTAATTGAGTTTTTAAACTCGAATTGAAATAATTAAATTGGATATGAATTAATAATTTATTATAATTATTAATTTAAATCAAATTTAATTTGAGTTTAAGAATTAAATTGTGTTACTAATTCAATGATATTTAATTAGTTGAGATATAATATTTATACCGTATATGTTATGGTAATTTTTCAAACAAAGTTTAAAAATAGGGAGTCTTTAAAAATTGAAAATTTTAAAATTTAAATATTAGCATTAGGGATGACAATATTTACCTCACCTATCCGGAATCAGATCTTTTGTTCCTGTTATAGTATTTATATCATGTTCTATTAAATCTTATTTACATATTTACGTAAATTTTATATACATATATAAATAAAATTTAACAGAACAAAGTTGAAATAGAATAACTGAAACATAAAATTTAATGTACCCCTGTCCGAAGTCGTCGGTGGCAAAATGAGGAAACCTAATTTGGACCGGAGCCCAAAACTTGAAAATATAAAATAAAATGACATCTAAAGTAAGAAAAGATTAATTGAACTTAGCCTGGGCTCGGGTCAGGACATAAATTTTTAAGTCGGCTCGAACTTGGAGGCGAGCCCAAGTCCAGTAGCCCGAATGGCTAGCCTACTCTTACTTTATTTTCAAATAGAAGTTCTTCAAATGACAATATTACACTTCTTTTCTCTTATGTTGCCAATGATTTGACTGGGGCTCTTTTGTCCAATTAATAATAGTAGTCTAGTCGAAAACTCCAGATTCTAGTTGGTCGGCAAATCTTATACCAATCGAGAAAGGGCAGCAAGGGAGTAGATTTTGAGCAGAAGAGTCTTCAGAGGGTTAGGGAGAGAAAGAGACGATCCATTGCTTAGCTTCAAGGGCTAGAGAGAAGTAAGTTTTGTTCTGCCTTTTCTTTTCCTTTTCGAAAACCTAGACTTCGTATTCGCTCAGTTTGTTAGTTCCGTTACACTTAGATTATGAAATTTCGATATCTTTTCACGCGTAGATTAGTTCTGTTGCGTCTTTGTGATCGGAGAAGCTCAATTTTTTTGGTATTTCCGAGATTTAAAGGTTTGGGGAATCAGCTACTTTTTAACGTTGCTCAATTGTTTGGATTAAACTTTGAAGTTTGATCTTGTTTGATAGCTATGAAGAATTTAATTTATGTTATTTCAACTTATCTTTGCTCTGATTCTATGTGTTCTCATTTTTTATGTGTTAATGTTTCATGTCTAGTTTGGTTTTGGCTGATTTGCTTTGTGCTGTTATAGTCGGATTAGCCTCCTCCGTCTAGAAGATAAAATACTGTTATCAAGCAATCAATTATTGAGTAACTTGTCCTTATTATCTGTATGGGATTCTACTTAGTGTCCACTTATTTCCTCATCTTGTGAATCTGTTATCTCTTGCTTGGCTGTGTGGTTACCTTTGATTGTGGAGAGAAGGAGAAGGTATAAGGTTTTCTAACAAATGATGTTTTCAATATTTGTACGTGAAAATTAGTATCATGGAAGAACGTTCAAACTAGCAAGATAACTGCCGTATGAAGATGATATAGTTTCAATTTGCAAGATATAACTTTTATATGGAAAGCTTCATCTAGTAAATTGACATATCTTATTAATTTGATATATTGTGCTTGCGGAAAACAGGTCTGCTAGAGTTGGGCGATAATGGCCAAGCATCATCCTGACTTGATTATGTGTCGTAAGCAACCAGGGATTGCTATTGGACGGCTGTGCGAGAAGTGTGATGGTAAATGTGTAATCTGTGATTCTTATGTGCGTCCTTGCACACTTGTGCGGGTGTGTGATGAATGCAACTACGGATCTTTTCAAGGGAGATGTGTTATCTGTGGAGGTGTGGGTATTTCTGATGCATATTACTGCAAAGAGTGTACTCAACAGGAAAAGGACAGAGATGGGTGTCCAAAAATTGTAAACTTAGGAAGTGCAAAAACAGATCTGTTTTACGAACGGAAGAAGTATGGGTTTAAGAAAAGATGAGGAATCAGAGGTAATCATCCTATTGCATTGGGATAAATTTCTTAATAAGCAATGCCCTTTTCTAATGTTAGATTTTGTTGTTGACCTTTTGCTTAGGTTTTTGGTTTGGCAGACCTAAAGCAGTACCTCAAGCCAATTTCCATTTCATACGTCAAGTGCTCCTAATCTTCCTTCTACGTAACTTTGAATTTCATTTTCGGTTGGACATCTTTCTTGTCTTCCCTGATCTGAAAATTTCATTTTGGAAGCTTCATCCTTATTCCATAGAGCTTCAAACCTATTTATTTAGCTTTGACAGGAAAGTAGATGTACTCTGAGTACCAGTTGTAGCTTCATGATTATTATTGTGGAACTAGTAGTCATCTTTTGATGGTTATTTGGTCGATACTTCTGATAAATGATATGATAAACGTATTATAGAACTTGTAGATTCTTGAAATGTTTGACGTTTGAGTCACGGAAAATATGCCCGACTTGTTTTACCAGTGTTTGAACGTTACCTTGTTGAATTCTGGTATAGTGTTACTTTAGTCTTTACTCAACATTTACGCATCTAAAAGCAACGTAAAGGATGTTGGACTATTGTAGATTGCGCCTGTAAGCTTTCCCTGTTTGGACTGGTCTCATCAACTTCGTTCAAAAAGGCCTCTAACATTTATAGTGAGATCCAAGTGTTGTTGTACAAGACCATGCATGCATGCTGGAATTCGCTACTACCGACATCAACCCTTCTCGGCGCCAAACAAAGCCCAATTAACGTCAGTCCAAGTTGATCGAGATTAGGGTCAGACTCAAATGACATCATTTTGTCTAATGGTTAAAAAGCCGATTAATTAAAATGTTGACGATTTGTTCAATTTTAATAAACTAACATTTTTTTTAATCTAAAGCACCAACTGCTTTGAGATGGTAATAAAGTTGGGATTCGACCTGACTCAGTTTGGCTCGACTGGGCTGGATTTGGACTGTTCGATTTTGGTTTGGTTTGGTTTGGTTTGAAGTTTAAGAGTTATAATAAAATGATATTATTTAAAGTAAAATGATATTTAATTTTAAAATGTAAAATTAAAAATTAGGTTGGGTAAGGTTTTGGGTTGTTTAGGTTTGATTGGGTTTACAAGTCGTTTAGGTTCAAGCTACATATTTTGAACCGGATCAGATTTAGGGGTCGAATTTGAGTTTATGCAAAAGTTCTTGGTCAGGTTTAGATATGAGTAAGTTCAACTCAATGAAATCCGGTACTAATGAATAGGGTTAATTGAATTTAGTTTGAAACTTAATCATGTAATTTGAGCTTAACTTAAAACTTGGGGTCTCACTTGATCCTATCTCTTGTCTACTTCTGTTCTTCCAATTAAATTACTTTCTCAGGAACTAAATCTCATCCATTGCCAAAGTGATTCACACTCAGTTTCTTCGACATCATATGACCGCCGCCAAAGTATTATACTCAGAAAACGTCGGGTTCAAACAGTACTTGGCTCTTTTGTGTCGATTACCGCCGCAAAAATATTATCCTCAGAAAATGTCTACGGCGTCGTAGGTATGCAACGACGGAAAATGAAGTGGAGATGCGGGGTATCGATCCCCGTACCTCTCGCATGCTAAGCGAGCGCTCTACCATCTGAGCTACATCCCCTTTCGATATTGGAGCAGTTCTTTACTATCCTACAAATTAATACACAGAATCTTACCCCAACCATCGTCAACAGTATCAAAATTTTGTAAGCAAAGTTAAGAGAAGCACGGAAGGTCGAGCATTGTAGAGCTTTGGATTAACCACTGACAACTCAGATGCAACAAAAAAAATATATCATCCAATTCAATTTGTCTGTATTTTATATAGTCAAGAGTGTTTAGTTCGTTTTCTTTACAGGCACCAAATCCACTCCACGTTCTCTGTTTCTAATCCGCCATGTTAGCGGCGAAGCGACTTCTTCAAAAGGCCGTCCACCACGATGATCAATGATCAATCCGCCATCAATCAAGTTCGAATCTTTTGAGAGTACCCTTTTAGTTTTTATTCACTTTTAACCATGGTGATCCTTGTTATTGCCTTTATTTGCTGAAAAGTTTTGAGTTTTTCTGAATTTCCAAAAAGAAAAAAATTCTGCCTTCGTCACACCGTCTCTTGTTTCTTGTTTCTTGAAACGTTGTTTAAGTGGGTATTGGTTGTGGGGTTGATATGTAAAGATGGGTACAAGTGATCAGTGAAGAAAGCTTGTTGAAACTTATGCTAATACTCACTTCTAAGTTGTGATCATTTCCTCTGTTCAGGGAAAGGTGGGACGTGGCAATTTGAAGCCGGAAGACTTCGACTTGCAGGTATCGATCCACTATGGTATTCCTTCCACATCGTCACTTCTTGCTTTTGACCCAGTTCAGCGCCTTTTAGCCGTTGGCACTCTGTAAGCATCTCGCTTCCAACTTCTCTTCCTCTCTTTTTTCTCCCCCACCTTTTAACCATTCTTTGTATTTTATACTTGAATTTAGACCCAATAAGTCCTTGGTATTCTGCTTGTTGTAGGGATGGGAGAATCAAAGTGTTTGGAGGTGATGGTATTGAAGGGCTTGTAATGTCCCCAAAATCATTGCCTTTTAAGTATCTGGAGGTTGTACTCGTTATTCTAACAATATTTTTGGTTTTGCCTATCTATGTTTAGTGGGAATTGACGTGTGTAGTATTTTTCTGCAGTTTTTCCAAAACCGGGGTTTCTTAGTCAGCATAACTAATGAGAATGATATTCAGGTACTGAGTTATGCAGTTATAGTTTCATGCCACACACACACACACACACATATATATAAATATAAAAGATCCTGTCTGCTGTCTTTGGACCTCTGAATTTCCTTTTTGTGCTTACGGAAGATGCATATCACTTCAAAATGCAATTTTTTTCCAAAAACTTTCAAAGAGAAAACCTTCCAAATATATGAGGAGGATACCAGTGGCATTTTTTAGGGATAGTGCATATGGTTTGATGTAATTTGACTGAAATTTATGCATATTCTTACCTTACCTATCAACTTATTTTAATAGGTCTGGAATCTGGAGGACAGATATCTAGCGTGTTGTTTACAATGGGAATCAAATATTACTGCCTTCTCTGTTATCAGCGGCTCCTACCTAATGTACTGTATTGCCATAAAACAAAGTATCAAATAGGCTGCTAATTGCTGGCAGTGGAGAAGACTATTGCATGAGTGATGCATTGCATTGTTTATTACTCATAGGTACCTCGGAGATGAGTGTGGTATGGTTTCTGTGGTGAAGTTTGATGCCGATGGTCCTAAATTGTTGCGGTTGCCATATCAAATACCTGAAAGCTCTTTAAAAGGTACCTTTTCTTGCTTGGACAGACTGGTGTTTTCTAATGATATTCTTTCGTTCATTGCTCTATAACTATTCTTCAAGATTCCAACTTACATGGTGGATATCGCCAATGTTTAATATTTGTTGTTCTAGCTTTTTATTTAAGAAGCTTTCACTAATATGCTTTAAAAGCTAAGAAAAAGGCCATGTATTATGTATGTTTGTTCATCCGGCACTTTTACTGTTTTCTTTTTTGCTTATCACTGATGTTTGCTGACTAGTATGGCTAATGAAGTTTTTACTTTGCGATGATGCCAAGTTATGTCTAATTTTAGCTCATGTTTCTTCATTGTGCTAAATGTCTTTGTCTTGGCCTATTCACAGAAGCTGCTGGATTTCCATCTCCTGAACATCAACCTATTATTGGAATTCTTCCACAATCTAGTCCATCCCAAAATAGGCAAGATACAATTACTTTTGTTTTTCTTTTTGGCTTGTGTTCTTGGATCAGGCACAATCCTTGTTCATGACAGCAAGTTCATTATATTTAACAGCTTTTTTCTTTTTCATTTTTTTCTTTTGAGCCATTTGTTGCATGAACTTTGAAATTTGTTAACATGGATGTGCTTTTCTTAACCATGCTTTATCATCTTGCTCTACAAATCACTTTAGTTGTCCTGATCAGCACTGTATATCTTCTAACACATTAGGGATTTTGCAGACTGTTGATTGCCTATCAGAATGGCTTGATAATTCTTTGGGATATTTCTGAAGCTCGAGTTCTTTTTGTTGGAGGTGGTAAGGACCTCCAACTGAAAGGTGGAATCAGCAACCCTCAAAGTGCAGCAGATACTAATGATGAAGACAATATATCTTATCACCTACAGGAGAAAGAAATAAGTGCTCTTTGTTGGGCTTCTTCTAATGGTTCCATTCTTTCAGTTGGTTATATAGATGGAGACATCTTGTTATGGAAATTATCAACTGCTCCCTCTTCTAAGAACCAACAGAGTGAAGTCTCTAACAATATTGTTAGGCTGCAGTTATCATCTGCTAAAAAGAGGCTGCCTGTTATTGTCTTGCACTGGTCCAAACGCAGTAGATCTTCTAATAATTGTGATGGTCAGCTATTTATCTATGGTGGTGATGAAATAGGATCTGAAGAAGTTCTGACAGTGAGTTTCACTTTTCATTCCTCTATTGGGACTGAAACTGCTTTGAATTTTAACTATTAGTTTTTCATTCTTAGTTATTAATCCAGTTGGTGTTGCTTTTGAATCTTTATTTTACTCCCTATTTTATCATAAAACAGCTTGCATTTTTTAACCTAGCGGCTGCCATATATCGTAATCAAATTATGATATGAATTAGAATTTTCAGAAGACATCATCTACAGATCAATTCAATCTTAAAGAAATTTATCCACTTATAAGTATGCAAATATCACACTATCTATTAACATGTCAGTTCGAAATCCCTTGGAAACTAGAAAGAAACTACATAAGTATACATACACACACACACACACACACACACACATATATATATATACATACATATACAGATACACACACACACACACAGCTGCTCAAAGTCAGGATAATAATGGAACATAAGATTTAGTCACTCTGTTATCATCCAAACAAGAAGTTTGCTTGCGGGATGTGCCTCATGATTGGTGGAATCCTCAAAAAGGCTAGAAACCCTCATAGAAATTGTCAAAAGATTGAACATGCACTAACATTTTTAAGGATCAAATACAAGCTCAAATCCAGTTCAAATGATATTCACACGGAATATTTCAAAGTACTGATTTTTGGTGTGTATTTTGTCTTTTGTCTATTGTAGTGATGCATCAGTATTTTCCTTTGTCATAACAGTAGTTGCTCTAAGTAGTGAATTGGATGGACAGGTATTGACTCTGGAATGGTCATCTAAGTTGGACACACTAAAATGTACTGGACGCTTGGATCTTACTCTTACCGGCTCGTTTGCTGACATGATTTTATTGCCAAGTTCTGGGTCTGTGGCAAGTACTCACCAAACGGATCTTCTTACACTGACAAATCCAGGACAGCTACATCTGTACAGTGGTCCTAGCTTGTCTGCCTTACTATCTAAGCAAGAGAAGGAAACACCTGTTGTTGCTGCAAAATTCCCAGCCGTAGTACCTTTATCTGATCCAACTATAACTGCGGCAAGATTCATTGCACTTCCCAGAGATGGAAACTTATCAAAAGTTCTTTCTGAGGTATCATGGCTCAAAAATAGTCCTCTATGTTATTTAAGCATTTGGTTCTCCGTTGATAGTATATCATCAAGCGGCTTCATCCAATCTCTCAGGTTGGCACTGTTAAGAAACAGGGTTCCTCTCCTGTCCTGATTGATGGTACAAAGTGGCCATTGACTGGTGGAGTTCCCAGTCAATTTTCATTTGGAGCAAATACTGTTGTTGAAAGAGTGTACATAGCAGGTTATGAGGATGGAAGTGTACGGTTATGGAATGCTACCTATCCTGTTCTTTCACCAATTTGTGTTCTAGAAGTAAAGGTTAGGGTTCCTTTCCCATAGTTCCATTAACTAACTGGTGCAACACACCATACATGTCTCTAAGGACCTCAGATGAATGGCAGGTACAAGATGTACAAATAGCATCTTTAAGTGATCCTG
This sequence comes from Erythroxylum flavicans, assembly GCA_027576715.1. NCBI lineage: Eukaryota > Viridiplantae > Streptophyta > Magnoliopsida > Malpighiales > Erythroxylaceae > Erythroxylum > Erythroxylum flavicans. The sequence continues at coordinate 32,857,141 of JANZXP010000004.1, read as the reverse complement.
TATCAAAATTTGATTTGTGTTCCATCACATCAACTTTGGCTGTTGGTAATGCATGTGGAGTGGTCAGTAACATTTCTTAACTGGTTCTTTTTCTCTTTATTCTTTGTTAGTTTCAAAGTTTTATGATATTATGTTATATCTTCCATCTGTTGTTTGAGTAGGTTCGCATTTATAAACTAAAGGGTAGTTCCTGTGAGACAAGTTTTCTCTTTGTAACCGAGACCAAAAATGAAGGTAAGTTGGAGATGTGCCATTTTTGTCTCTGACTTTTTAATTTTAAAGTTTTATAGAAGTCACTCTAGTAACCACAGTTAAATTTCTAGATTTTTAACTAATTTTAAGCTCTCTCGTGGTGAAGATTGAAGAAACCTACTGAAGAATATGTCTATGTGACCAAAATGGGTAGGGCACTACAAGTTTCAAAATATGCAGATAGCCAAGGATCAAGATCAATCTTGTTATATTAAAATGACTTAGATTTAGAGAAAGGTTGTTCAATTACTAAAACTTGATAATCATGACCATGTTTGAGTTTTCGATTCTCTTATTTGAAGCTTGGATTCCCTTATTTGAACCATGCTGAGAGTGATTTAGATGAGATTACCAAATAAACAAAAAAACATTTGGGAGTTCTAAATATTTCCATAGGTCATTGTAAAAGGAATGTTTAATCCATCATTGGTCCTCTTTTTCTCTCACTAAATTGTTGGGTTCTTCAGTTTCATGGCATACTTATAGTTTTTCATGCATTGCAAGTAGTATTTAGCTTGGGAAATTATTATTCGGCTTTAAGTTCTCAATCTGAAGCAGTCTGTCTCTCATAGTTCGCAGTTTACCTGAAGGGGGAGAACTTCAGTACACCGCAGTTTTTTCTCTTCTTAATTCCCCCATCCATGCAATTCATTTCACCAACTCTGGAGCCAAACTTGCTGTGGGTTTTGAATGTAGCCGTGTGAGTATCATCTCTCGTTGTAGTTTTACTAACTAATCTTCTTTCATACCTATTCAGGTTGTTGCCCCTTTTTGAGATGGATTATTGAATCAGATGATTAATCTCAGGTAGCAATGCTTGACATGAATTCACTATCGGTTTTGTTCCTTACGGACTGTATGTCTGCCTCTACCTCTCCAATCATTTCGGTGACTGGAATAGAACGTTCAAAGAATCATAGCATTGAGAGGAGACCAGAGGAGGTAAAGCCTGATACTCCAGCCAATTCTACTGAGGAAATCATGTTTGTATTAACCAAGGATGCAACTCTCAACGTCATTGATAGTGGTAGTGGTAGATTGATCAACACTCATCCATGGCGTCCAAAAAAGAAAGCAAACGTGGTTTCCATGTATGTCATAGGCAAGTATAATCTCTATCGAAAATCAATAGTGAATCTTTTCAATGGGGTTGTGCCAACAAAACCTTACAGAAACCAATATTTTTCCTTCCACAGACAGCAGTTCTCCAACCTCTGGCAGAAGTGATGATGATAAGCTGGAAGAGTCGGGTCAAGATACAGTTGGGAAGAATGTGCCAATCGACAAACCTAATCAAACAAGGATTAGCTCACATAATAATAAGAAGCAGAACTCTTCAGATATAGAAACCACTGCAGAAAGATTAACGGATTCACTTATTCTGCTTTGTTGCGAGGATTCGTTGCGCCTTTACTCTACAAAGAATACCATTCAAGTAATTCTGTTTCCTTGTTTTTTGTTTATAAACCACGTAATATGTTTACTAGTTGACTGATATTCTTCACCCAATGCTTTTCAGGGAAACAGTAAAAGTATTTATAAAGTGAAGCATACAGTACTTTGTTGTTGGGCATCAACTTTTAAAAAAGATAACAAAGTTTGTGGAGTGATTTTGCTGTTTCAGACTGGTGTAATTGAAATCAGGTAAACTTGTTGGCTAGGATCATTTTAGGTTCTTCTTAGGTTTGTGTAATGCAGATTGAATACTCAAGAGTTAATTAAGCTGTTGTTACTTGTATTCGAATTGCTCATATCGAAACCCCGTCTTTGCTCCAGATCACTTCCAGATTTAGAATTGCTTAAAGAAAGCTCTCTAATGTCGGTTCTAAGGTGGAGTTTCAAGGCAAACTTAGAGAAGAAAATGAGTTCTGATGATGGGCACATCACAATGGTATCATTTAATCCCAATTGTTGCTACTGTTAGAAAAATGTTTAGCATGTTTTCGTTTCTGGTGATGGGAACGGGAGGGAAGTGTTAAACGATGGAGTTTGTGAACTGCTTCACCTTTCAATTCTCATTTTTAAATGTTTTCCTTACACCCCGTATTTCAGTTAGTGTGTTGTGTACTGTGATTCTTTTGACGATAGCTATCTAACATTGAGCATCTTTTAGGCAAATGGTTGTGAGTTGGCCTTCATCTCCCTATTAAGTGGTGAAAAATGTTTCGGGTACATTTCTTATCTGTTGAACCATTAGTGCAAGGGAATCGTCAATCTTAGAATTTATCCTGTAATATGATTATCATTAAAATTCCTGATGGAACAGAACGCTGCTTTTGTTAGGATTCCTGAGTCTTATCCGTGCCTCCATGATAAAGTCCTAGCAGCTGCTGCAGATGCTGCCTTCAGTATCTCTTCAAATCAGAAGAAATCAAAGGTTCAAGTTAATAGCTCTTGTTTATACTGATGTAAGATTTGTCTTTCCATTGCTTTCCTTAGTTCGTTTCACCTTGTTATATAGGTTTCTAAATCGGGAATTATAAGTGGTATCGTCAAAGGCTTTAAAAGGGAAAAGGTAGATGTTAATGATATTCTGAATCCTCAGTCCGACGTTACTCATCTAGAGCGAATTTTTTCAAAGCCCCCTTTTTCAGACTCATCCTGTACGGTCACAGATCACCAAGAAGTTGCTGAGCTTAACATAGGTTGTCCATCTCTCCCGCATTCTTTTCCTTTGTCCTTTCATCAATTCATTCTCAGACACCTGACGTTCTCTCTCCAACGACAGATGACATTGATATAGATGAGCCTCCTCTGCATCCAGCAACTACATCATCACAAGATGCACAAAGTACTAAAAAGGATAAGTAGATTGCCTTTCAAATTCTGTATCCTTCAACTCATTATTTGACAAAATGATTTTCAAACTGCAGAAAAGGAAACGGAACGGGAAAAGTTATTGGGCAGTAGTGACGATACGGAACCCAGACGTAGGACACCTGAGGAAATTAGAGCCAAATACAGAAAGGCTGTGGTAATTATGCGTGATGGTTTCTGTGTTCTTCCATAGAAACTGCTGTTAAACTCCATACGGTCTAATGTGATAACTGTTTCAGGATGCATCTTCAGCTGCAGCAGAAGCAAAAAACAAGCTTCTCGAGAGGCAGGAAAAACTGGAGGTATCATATTCAGTATCATTTGAAAATTTTTTTATCTTTAATAATCATTTTTTAACTAGGACCAGAAGAGTTGGTTAGATTAGAAAAACTCAATACGAATTGGCCAAGTACTCATGCAGATAGCTCCCTGGTTTTCTTTGTCTAACCTTCAAGGCGTCTTTTTTTGTATCAGAGAATCAACCAGCGAACCGCAGAATTGCAAAGCGGAGCTGAAGACTTTGCATCATTAGCAGATGAACTTGTCAAAGTAATGGAAAATCGAAAATGGTGGCAGATATGAACTAAAGAATGGCATTATTTTGCATGTTGAATTTGATTGCTTATGCATTCCCAGTTGCTGCTCCTGTTTGAGCATTGTCAGATTTTGTTCAGTCATCTTTGCGAACATCACGAACCTACATTTTCGGATACAGTCAACAAAGCATTTTACAAGGTCGAATCCATTTCGAATTCAGAGGGCATGCTTGGGATTGAGTACTGATCCTCTCAAATGGGTAGTAATTAGTACAAAGATCGGCTTTGAACCTTCTGTGTGTATACATATTATATATGAGCAGAGCATTTTGCAGGGGATGTCTTATTTTTAATCCCTTGTTGCAGAGGTTACTGTAAGAAACACAACAATATGTGATGTACTGTTTCAGATATATGCTCTTCATGAAAGATCAAAGGCTCACTCTTACAATATCAATTATTATTCGATCCAACAAGTAGTTAATGGGTCAAATTTGAATTGATCAAATTTTGGGTCGGGCTTGATCGAAGAGGTTGGACTTGGCCCAGCTCAAATGGCCTAAGCATTTTCTTTAAAATGTATTATTTTTATTTAATTCCTTTAAATAAGGTTATTTTAGTCTTTAAATTTTAAAAAAGTTAAGAACAAAATGATATTATTTTAAGCTCTTCTCAATTATGATATATAAACACAAAAGTTCAGTTGTGGATATTTATATTTTATATTTTATATTTTTGTTTTTTGTTTTTAAAGAGTTTTTTATTCTTATTTTTAGTTTTAGTTTTTTTCAGTTTTTATAATTTATAAAACTATAAAAAATAGTTTTTTATTTTCTGTTCCAATTTGTTATAATATAATTTACTATCAACCAAATATATTATTTAATTATTTAATATTAATTATTATTAAAACTTTATGAATAATTTAAAATATAATTATCTTAATATCAACAATGAAGCAAGTTTTCAAAAAAATAAACTAAAAACAGAAAACAAAAATTAAAAATCATAACAAAAAATAAAAAATGAAACTAACCGGCTCCTAAAATTATTACAAACTACATTATCATTTTTTATTGACCATCATTGGTAAATGCATAATAAGAATTAATCGATCTAGTAAAAATTTTGCTAAGACGTAAGATTTAAAGAGGTTCTTTTTCCTAAAGGTTGTGGATATAATAAAGAAAAGTCAACGTACTCAGTGCATAAAGCTTTTTGCTTTGTGGAAACCTGAGAAGGATTATAATGTACATAACCTTTTTTTTTGTATGTTTATAACAAGGTTGTTTTCATGACTTAGAACTTAAGAGCATAACGCATATCAATATGATACTTTTATTTAAAATAAATCACATAGAATATTCAGTTTGATGTGACTCTGAGCCATTTGATGCCATCATTGTGCTCTTTATTAGTTAACAAAATGAGATGTTAGTATAAAAATGATGTTTCTTTGTGTTTTTGTTGTAGATTTTGTCAGTTTTGTACAACGCTATGGTATGATCAGCACTATCTTCGACAATAACAATATTTTCTCCATCTATTAAACAGCTAAACAGAGAAGCTTCTTCTTACCTTTTATTTTTCTTTTTAGTTTCTTTTTCATATCTTCTTTAATTCTATTTTATTTTATTTACTTATTTAATTATATTTACCAACTCTTTTAGCATATCAATTTTCATATCTTCTCTTTTAACCTGCATTATTTTTTCATTGTCACATTCGCATGTAAGTCTACCAGAAACAGCTTTTCTAATTTGTAAAGGTAAGACTGTATATTATCAGACCTTTCCAAATCTTGCTTTGATTCGGGACTCGGACTGACATAGAATATTAAGATAAAAGAGGCATGGCCAAAAAGGACAAAGTGAGAAGTATTAAATCTGTTAGGTCAATAATAATGACGGCATGCTTACCAAATTATTAAGTATTAAATTTGTGTGAAAGTGAGGATTAAATTATTATTAATTATTCGATACGCTTTCAACTTGCTATAAATTTTGTATTTTGTATGTAATACAAAAACAAACACTAAAGTTGAGTGAATTTACGTAAGTAAACTGATTTGTGTTTTAATATAAGTAAATTATATTTTAAATATATGAAATTTTACTAAATTTTATAATATATTTTAATTAAAAATATATCTTATATTAATCAAATATTTAAAATTTAAATTTATTATGATATATTCAATATTATTATTATGAAATAAATGTTCATTCTACGTTAATAAATACATAAATTTAAAATATAATTTATTTATTAATATAATAAGAGTGACTTTTAGATTGCTCTTTGATTTAAAATATCAATTAGTCACAATTAATACCATATTTTATTTTATCTATTAAATAAAACAGTTATCAAAAACATTATCTCTACTAGTTAAGGATAAGTTTGCGTATCGATCGAATTTTTATTGAGTTATTTTTGTTGATTATTCAATAAAATGGGCCTCTTAAGGGGTGGTTGAGTTGGTGAAGTAGGAGGCATGACGTCAAAAGGTCTTGTACTCGAATCCTCCTACCTACGTTCTCTCGATCGAGCCTGTAGTACATGACTTGTCTAATGCAAAGTACCTAATTGACATAATTTGCAGGCTATTGAGTAAATTCGAAAATTTACTCAGCGCGCATCCGAAGAATAACGACTGCGAATTCCTCAACTTCTAAAAAAGTAAAAAAAATAAAATGGTATTATTGATATTAATTTCAAATCTATTTATTTTGTTTTTATTTATTTAATAAAACAAGGTCACATCGTTCTATGATCAAGTCATATTACTTTAGATAGAGTAATTTAAAATTAAATTTAATCCAAAAATTCATTTTTTTTAAAATATACAAGTCAACTTAATTATCGATTAAAATAAAATTTACTTATTAACTTTAAATATTCACGGTGCAAACATGGGTATGCTGATTCCCTTGGTTAATCATTGTTTTCTTCAAATGGGCAAAACGTGTATCAAATTGGTTTCTCACGAGTGAAACATGGCTGCCATTGACCTGCAATTACCGACCACCAAAGGTTACTGTGACCTGCTCTTTCCACCAATCAGGGGCCACATCAAGCTGTCAACCCACTTCTCGGATCCAATCAGGAAGTTTCACACCAAGTAAGCAGAAGCAAAATTAATAGTGTGCAAGCAAAGTAGCCAACTTGGACTATCCAACGCAACGTTGGACCATCCATGGCAGAACCTACTTAAAAGGGCTTATAAGTAAGGTGCTCTGTCTTAATTCTCAAGCTTAACAGAAGAGAATCTAGGATAGAGATTTCCAAGATATTGTAGCGAGTAAGGGAAATCCAACGTGAGGTCGTGAACGGTGAGTGAAGATTACATTTTTTATTTGTTCCCTTGTTAGAGTTTCTCTTCCTTCTTCACTTGCTTCCATTGCCTCACGGGGAGACCCAAGTACAGCGTTTTTCTTCGCCTGGGTCTCCAATGGCGAGCTGGGTCGTGTCTCAATGCGGTTTGAAGCCTCTTCCTCTAATATTCCCTAGACCCAGAACTGGAATTGTCTCTAACAGCTACCTTTCAAAGTCCAACCTTTTCACAGATCTAAAGCTTCGACCTTTGAGGTGTTCTTCAGATGGGTCTTTTAGAGAGAGGGAATGGGGGGTTCAAGTGAGTGCTCCGTATAGGGTAGTATCAGCAGAAGAGGATAGAGAGGAGAAATTCAATGGTGTTAATGGAGTTGTAGAAGAGGAGGAGGGAGAGTTCGACCCTGGTGCGCCACCACCTTTCAAGTTAGCTGATATTAGAGCCGCCATACCAAAGCATTGTTGGGTTAAAGATCCATGGCGGTCAATGAGCTATGTAGTGAGAGATGTGGCGGTGGTTTTTGGTTTAGCGGCGGTTGCTGCTTATATTAACAATTGGGTTGTGTGGCCTCTGTACTGGGCTGCTCAAGGAACAATGTTTTGGGCACTTTTTGTTCTTGGTCACGATTGGTAATCAACTTTCTAGATCTAGGGATCGTTTGTGTTCAACTAATTTTGGAAACTAAACTCGTTTTCTTTTGGTGTTTGATTCTGTAGTGGGCACGGAAGCTTTTCTAATAATCCCAAGTTGAACAGTGTTGTTGGGCATCTTCTTCATTCTTCCATTCTTGTACCTTATCATGGATGGTATGGTGACTTCTTTTGTCTTTTCATTCAGTAACTTTGTTGCTTGTTCTTCATTCTTTTCCTCTTGTGATTGAGACTTAATAATATGAGACAATTTTGGTTTTGGTTTACAGGAGAATAAGCCATAGGACTCACCATCAAAACCATGGACATGTTGAAAATGACGAGTCATGGCACCCGGTAAGTGTTTGATGAAAGGTGTAGGATGTTTTGATAGTCGTAAGCTTGTAATTTTTTCCTGAAACTGATGATTTGCATGTTTCCCTGAGCAGCTATCTCAGAAATTGTACAACAACTTGGATAGTCTTACAAAATTGCTACGATTCACAGTTCCATTTCCTATGCTTGCATATCCTTTCTATCTGGTAAGTGAGTGATCGATTTTGTTTCAGAAACTGTGTGTGAAATGAAAGTGGTTTTGTTTGTTGCTGATAAGGTTTTGCAATTTCAGTGGGGTAGAAGTCCTGGAAAGACTGGTTCTCACTTTGACCCTAATAGCGACTTGTTCGTCCCAAGTGAGAAGAAAGATATCATTACATCCACTGTTTGTTGGACAGCCATGGTTGCTTTGCTTGTTGGTCTATCGTTCGCAATGGGTCCGATTCAGTTGCTTAAACTCTACGGTGTTCCTTATTGGGTATGCATGTTTCAGTTTGGCCGTTTTCTGTATGTATAATATATTCCATTTCTGACTCTGTTTTGCTTCAATTCCAGGGCTTTGTCATCTGGCTGGACTTTGTTACATATATGCATCATCACGGACATGAAGAGAAACTTCCTTGGTACCGTGGAAAGGTACATCTCTCACCAAACTGTTGCCATTTTTTAAAATTCTGCGACCTTAAGTTCAAGTTCAAATCTTTGGAAAATCAAGCATATATATAATTGGCAAGTCAAAGTCTATTATTCATAGGAGCTTTCTTTGACTTGTTAATTAGGTTAGGCCTGAATTGTCAGCTTATTTTCTTTGGTTTTACAGGAGTGGAGTTACCTGAGGGGAGGCCTAACGACGTTAGATCGCGACTATGGATGGATCAATAACATCCATCACGATATTGGAACCCATGTCGTTCATCATCTCTTTCCTCAAATCCCACATTACCACCTAATTGAAGCAGTGAGTATTTCCTTGTGCTGATATAAAAAAGAGATGTTGCAATCTCCTGTCGTTTGGATTTTGTCGTAACGGTTTTGTGTTTTGACGTTCTAATTTAGACCGAGGCAGCTAAGCCGGTGCTCGGAAAATATTACCGGGAGCCAAAGAAATCAGGGCCTCTACCATTTCACCTGATTGGAAGTTTGATAAGGAGCTTGAAGAAAGATCACTATGTTAATGACACTGGAGATGTTGTCTACTACCAGACTGACCCTAAACTTAGCAGGTCATCGTCAGATTGAAACATATACAGATTTAAGATAAGTTTTGCCTAGACTAGATGATTTATTCAAACTGCCGGCACAGTTATCGGCCATCACAGCTTTGCGACGTTCCGAATCGGACCTTCAACCTTCAAGTCTAGCAGAGGATATGAACACGATGAGTGTTCTTTGCCATGAGAAAAAAGACATGTATATTTTTTCTTCTCGGATTAGAAATTATCTGATGAAGTTAGAAACCACTCATTGTTCATTCAAAACTGAAGATAATGAAGTAGATGCTCAAATGACTTATTCATTCCCTAATATATTTGCAAATGTTTAAATAAATTCATATTATTTAACGATTTAAAACAATATTTTAGTACCTTTAAGTCTTCAATAAACTATAATACTTTTAAAACAATATTAATAATAATTTGAGGCCAAGCCTTGAAACAATTGCAAAGTTTACTCCTTTACGATCATATCGAAAGGTAACTAAGCTCGATACCAAGTTCGAGAAACAATTTGATGCCAAAGCTTATATCAGTAGAGATTTTTTAAGAAATTAGTTGATTGTTTGGTTGCCATTTAAAAAAAAACTTTTTTGAAAGAGTTTCATATAATAGACTGTTTAGTAACATAAAAATAAAAGGCATTTTTAATTTTAACTATATTTTATTTTGTAATAAAAATTATTTATGCATATAAAAATTATTTAAAATATATTAAACAATATGTAAAATACAATATATTAATTATTATATAATTTTAAACCATATGAAACATAAATGAAAATATATCTAACCAAATTTTTTGTCTGGATTGTAACATAAGTAAAACTAATATCAAAAATAAATATTAAAATATATAAAAAAGTCAAATAATATTATACAAATCTCAAAATAAACATAAAGATGTATTTTTTGGGTATTGTGAAAATTATGCGTAAAACATAAGAGTAAAAGGGACTAAAAATAGACTCATTAATTGATCTAAAAAATTTACATGAAAAGTAATTTTTTTAGAAGTTTCAAATTTAAGCTTCTTAAAAAGTTGTATTTTAATTGTCAAAAAAATAAAATCTACTAAAAAAAGTAAATTTTTAGTAGATTTTATTTGCAATAAAAAAAATATTTATGCACCTCCCAAAACTCAACCAAATAAGTACTAAGATAGTGCGAAGAAGTCTACACAATTAAGGAGTTGTACGTGTTGAGAGGGAGCCGTCTCAACATTTTTGTTTTAGAAGCATTGTGGACTACGAAGATATGATGGAGTCTAATTAAGGAGTTGTAAGTGTTGAGAGTGATGAGCTGTCTCAACATTTTCGCTTTAAAGAAGCATTATGGACTAAGATAATATGATGAGTCTACACAACTAAGGGGTTGTACGTGTTGAGAGATCGTCCAAATTATATTTGCATTAAAATAAAATATTTACATAATAATGGTCCTCAATTGGACAAGCTGCTTCTGCACGGTCATCTTGGTGAATCGTGAGCTAGGCCAGACACGGTGTCTGCCGTGCCGCCCCTAGTCTACGGGCAGAAAAATCAATGCTAAACATTAATTTCTCCTGTCAAAGATCGATTGACTCTGTATTAGTTCTGCAGTTTATGGTTAGGAAGCAATTCAATTTCATGTAATTTACATTTTTCAATTCATGATTATGATTCATCACATTTTTCTCTTTACGTGTGGTGAATGGTGATGGCTCTGACAATAATTTCTTTGAAATCAACTGTAATTGGAATGGCCGGACTAATTAAGAAATGACAGATCAAGTAATACAATTGCTAGGTTTCTCAAGTACACGCTTGCATTTTTCAACCATATATTATATATCAATCGGTCGATGTTACTTTTATACTGATAAGAACACAGCCAACCAGAACATTGACTTATTAAGAACCAATAAATGCCACCACAAGCAGTTGGAGAGGAAAGTGATGGGCCAGTTGGAGATTGCAAAGAAAAACAACTTCCACCAGCTTCTTTAATGAAATATCGTAAAGTTGTCCATTAATAAATTTATTGTAATCTTTCAAGATTATCACTGTACGTAACATCATATACAAAATTTTAATACACGTACAACATTGATTCACCAAAACCATGCAAATATTGAGGCCGCAACTACCATAACAGATGTTGGAATCTTCTAACATTACTTCCAGATTTGACAATCACGCAATCAACAACTAATCGGTCAATCAAAAGTCAGACAATAGATGAAAAACGGTAGCACAAAAGGAATACATAAGCCATAAAATAGATAAGTTGCAAAACTATCAAAGAACACCTTTAATTGACGATGAATAATAAAAGAATACCAAGCCAAGAAACAAACACGACGTCAATCAGAACACATGATATATGCCTAGATCACCAGCCAAGTATTTTATGAACCAAGAGAAAAATCTCAACAGCAAAATTTGCCCAATCAAGGACAAATACTTAAGGAAAACACAACATCTACACAATCAGCTCAAGGTGCGTTGTTCTCAAAAAAAAAAAAAAACAACCGAACACAAAACATGTAGCTTAGGTTACATGATTCAACCAAAACGTTTGCAGCAGATAGAGTTTTATTTTCACACAATCACCTCTGAAATTATATTCCAACTGCCATATTTATCATTTTTCCTTTCAAAGAATGACAACATTTGGCCCACTATACACGTGAGACCAACCATATTACATCTGCCATAATTAATTCAAAATTTTCAAAAAATCTAAACTCTTGAATAGCCATTATTTCAATCAAAAAAAAAAAAAAAGCAGTTGCAGAGGAAAGTGACCGGCCACTTGGAGTTTCCACGTGGGTGATGGAAATGGAGCACTCAAGACTATGGTGGCTTTGGCATATATATTGATGCATACGCAAGAGTTTAGAATTAATGGAGGTTCTGTCAGAGAAGCAAGCATCGAGCTGTGGATTTCAGTTCCTATATATTGAACATGATCAGATGAACTATATTAGCTCGAACTTTTACCGTTCTCTTTTTTCATGAATTGTCTGCAGAAGGTGTCTGAAAATGATTCATGAAAGAAACTACCAAGTCTGAAGCAAGATTCTTCAACTACTTGTGTGAAAAAAGTGACAAACATTATAATTAAAGGACGAAAGCTACTCTTATACAAGAATGCTCGCCGGCCACGCGTATGTATTTTGTTTTCGTATGAATAATTGTAGGTCTTTGTTAGATCTTCACTAATTTTCCAGCTACATGAATTCATAGAAATCGACCTTTTTCTTTTTATAATGTTAAAGGTAATATATTGTACTAAAATTATTGAACCATGATTTCTAAATAAATTACATAATACTGACTATGTACGTAGTATATCTTTTTTTCTGAATAAACTAATATTTGAATGTATCTTTTAAAAATGGATGAAATGTAATAATTAATATGACATGTTATTAATAAATTGTTCAATCTTAAATTTCATTTATAATTAATGAGCTTATAAAGTAATAAAGTAAAACATTGCATAAATAATCAATCATATATTTTCACACTTCATAGTTATTTTGTTAAGAGTCTACAAATGATTTAAAATGATGTTTGAAGATAAGAGGTTAATCAAGATTAGATTGACATAAAATTAATCTTATACTTTACTGAAATGTAATTAATATCAAAATTTCTAAGGTAGTTACATTTTCGGATGGATATAATCGGTCAAAAATGATAGAACGTAATTAAGTATTTTGACGAGAGAATGAAAAGTAATTTTTATCTATTGAAAAATTGAAGTTTAATTAAATAATTTACTTTAATTTATTAAAACTAGCTAATAAATTAATAAACGAATTAGTTTTTAATAACAAAAATTGTTAATTTAAATTAAATTATAAAATTAATCAATTTAAAAATTTTATTAAGATTAATTCAATTTTTTTGAATATTGCAATCAGATGTGATTATATATATCTTTAACATCATAAAGAATTTGAAAGTTAGAAGAATTCTACGTACATTGTTGTTGTTGTTGGTTAAATTGAATCAATAATGTAACTAGGGAGAAAATAACATGCCCCCCAAAAAGTTTTATGTTCGAATCCTCTTATTTATACTCTCTCAATCAAGTCTGTCGTACAGGGCTTGTTTAGTGTAGAGTACCTGATTGGCATGATTTACAAACTATTGCGTCAATTCGAAAATTTACTTATACCCATCTAAAAGATAGTGATTATGCTCCTCCGTTTAAAAAAAAAAGTCTCTCTGACATGATACTTTTTGATTTTGGGAATATATTATGGCGATAACATAAAGTGGATCAGATAGTGGTCCATGGGCTTTTTGGATTGCAGCTAATTTAGGAGAGAATATATTTTAGTGATAACATAAAATGGATCAGATGGTGGTCCATGGGCTTTTTGGATTTCAGCTAATTTAGGAAAGTAGTGTAATCCAGGGCAGTGAAAATGAATGGTGGTAGTGGACTACTGCGAGGGCAGCTCTAGTCTTCACGTAGCTCCTCCATTCATGGTGTAACAAAGAACTTGGTGAATGCTTGAGTAAAAGTTGAGCTTAATCATCCCTTGAACTAGTTTTTGGTGATTAAGATTGCCTAACGTGCATGCATGGCATTCCTACTAGTCATTTATGGCTACTTCATGACCTCGTCCTCGGGAAAGCTCGGTGACATCCAAAAACAAGTCAGTATAACCAAAAAGAAATCTGTGGATGGATGAAACTTGTATATTGGATCAATGAATGGAGTCCACCAGTGGTGGCGGTGTTCACACAGTGAAAGAGACGACGATTTGTCCGCGAAGATATTTATGAAGGAAAGCTACACGTTATCTGATATCTGTTCGCAAGGAGACGCCGTGAAAGTGACATTTCCGGCATAGATTTGTTCATCTTGTCAAAAGCTGTAAACGTTGAGAAGAAGCCATAAGTGGCTGCCGTTCCATCTCTTCTATCGATCACATATATTCTCTTCTTGTGTGCATCTGATTATCACAAGTATTTCTGCAACGCATACCAAGTTTTTTAGGTCATCAACTATGGAGTATTTCTACCTTACCCTCCTACTTTTCTGCGTGCCATTGATTTCTCTTTTTCTATATCTCATATTTGAGAAGCATAGATCTCAACATAGCCATGCCAATCTTCCTCCAGGCAAAATTGGTCTTCCCTACTTAGGAGAGAGCCTTGAGCTCTTGTCCACAGGATGGAAAGGCCAACCTGAGAAGTTCGTGTTTGATCGAATTTTTAAATATTCTTCGGAGGTTTTCAAAACCAATATTCTCGGCCAGCCAACTGTGGTGGTCTGCGGTGCAACAGCCCATAAGTTCTTATTCTCCAATGAGAACAAACTTGTCGTTTCATGGTGGCCTGACTCCGTCAATAAGGTCTTTCCATCTTCTCTTCAGACCTCATCCAAAGAAGAAGCGATCAAGATGCGCAAAATGCTTCCCGAGTTCTTGAAGCCTTAAGCTCTTCAGCGATATATCGGTGTTATGGATGCTATAGCACGCAAACACTTTGTTTCCGAATGGGAAAACAAAGACAAAGTTGTCGTCTTCCATCTTGCAAAGAACTATACGTTTCGTTTGGCTTGTCGATTGTTTATCAGTCTCGAAGACCCAAATCGCATTTCTAAACTATACAACCATTTCTATCCTCTGGCGTCAGGAATTATTTTCGTCCCCATTGATTTTCCTGGAACTCCATTTCTTCGTGCCATTAATGCTTCAAAATTTATAAGGAATGAGCTTCTCGCCATTATCAAGCGAAGAAAGATCTACCTGGGAGAGGGAAAGGCAACTGCTACGCAAGACGTATTGTCCCACATGTTGACAGCAGGTTTTGAGGATGGAAAGTGCATGAATGAGAGAGACGTTGCAGACAAGATCTTAGGACTATTGATTGGCGGACATGACACCGCAAGTGCTGCCTGTACCTTCATTGTCAAGTCTCTTGCAGAACTCCTCCATATTTACGAGCGTGTTTATGAGGGTCTTACTCATTATTATTAATTCTAGTCACTTTGATTTTGAACACTTACAGTGTAATTGTTTTTCACTTTCTATTACATGTACAGAACAAGTGGAGATAGAAGAAACAAAAGCACCAGGAGAGTTGTTGAATTAGAATGACGTACAGAAGATGAAGTTCTCGTGGAACGTAGCATCTGAAGTCATGAGACTGACTCCTCCTCTTCAAGGTGCTTTCAGAGAAGCCATCAAAGAAGCCATCAACGACTTCGTCTTCAATGGTTTCTCAATTCCGAAAGGCTGGAAGGTACTCGTAATTCACTTAATCAAAATTTTAATTGATTAACAGGTTTTGATAAGAACGGATAAATTTACATGTGACGTCTCGTATGCATGCAGTTGTATTGGAGTGCAAGTTCAACACACAAAAGTCCAAAGTACTTCCCTGAACCAGAAGAATTCGATCTAACTCGATTTGAAAGAAATGGACCATCACCGTACACATATGTCCCGTTTGGTGGAGGACCTCGAATGTGTCCTGGAAAGGAATATGCTAGACTGGAAATATTAGTGTTCATGCACAACTTGGTGAAAAGATTCAAGTTTCAGAAGCAAATTCTTGACGAGAAGATTGTTGTCAATCCCATGCCAATACCCCAAAAACGACTTCCCGTTCTTCTTCGCCCTCACACATCTTGATAAGCTCAAAATCACATTATCTTATGTTCCAAAATGATTAATTTGTAAGAAATCCATTCTCCACCATAACTACTAAGCTATAGCTATATATACATATATAAAGATGTGTACCATAAGGTGAGAGATATTTACTAATAACTGTGGGCCTGTTACGATATTTCTGTTCTTGTGGTTATAGATGCATTACAGTATATGGCATGAGTACGTAACTAATTAAAAAGCCGTTTCTGTCCATAAAATAAAAGAAAAACATGAAGAGCCAATATGGACATAGAAGAAAATAGTTCAGTTAGCTTCAGCGTACGTATACTAACCTATCCTGTTACATAGAATTCATAGCTGTTTATGCATGAATGCAGCTTCGATATAGATACACCCCAATTGAAGATCATAACATTTAACTAGATACTTGCAGTCTTTGTTCATCACCATCTAATAGCTGTAAAGAAATAGATCTCCAGGCTTTTGAAATGTTAATATTTTGTAATATCTATCAAGTAATATTTCTTATTCGATTTCCTAATATAGTAAGAAATTGATTTATGGTAACATATTAAATGACAATATTCGTTTTTTTGTTCTTAGCTACGAGTGGAAGCCAAGTACACTGATGTAATAGCCCCACATTGTATGAAAAAGAGCAAAAGACAAGCTCGCAACCATCAACCGTATACCGTATTCATTTATGTTGCATGTGCCTTGGCCCCTCTAATATGTCAAAATTGGTTGGTCATTGGTTGCATGCTTCTTTCATTTTTGTCAACAATAATGGCCACCATTTGCATGCCTTGGC
>JANZXP010000004.1:32819563-32840487 GCA_027576715.1 Erythroxylum flavicans | reverse complement strand
AAGTAAAACTAATATCAAAAATAAATATTAAAACATATAAAAAAAGTCAAATAATATTATATAAATCTTAAAATAAATGTGAATATGTATTTGTGAGTATTGTGAGAATTATGTGTAAAATATAAGGATAAAAGAGACTAAAAAATAGGCTTATTAATTGATCTTGAAAAATCTACCTAAAAAGGTATTTTTTTGAGAAACTCCAAATTTAAACTTCTTAAAAAGTTTTATTTTAATTACCAAAAAAGTTATATTTACTAAAAAATACTTTTTTATTTTACAGCCAAACACTCGTTAAAAAAAAACTTTTTATAATAAAAAAAAGTATTTATTCAACTTTTAAAAAACTCAACACTAAATATCAAATGATAGATTGATTGGTAGTTTTGCTGACCACGTAAGATGAAGATCATGTGGTGTTAATCATGTGAATGACTTGTAAGTAACATCACCACACCAAACACGTGAAAGGTCGTCTTCTTCGTACTTCCTGTGCTTGTGTCCTTATTCTCATAGTTGCTCAAGTGAAGACCATATGAATGGTGCTAGGCCTGGCCAAGTTTCCCTGTGCCTTTGTACTTGTCACTTGTAAGGGGTCCAAACCTACAACCACAAGTGCCACACAAAGAAAAAGCAAGTTGCCTATGTGAAAAAGATGACATATTGTTATCATGTTCTATTATTTTAGTTGATCAGATTGGACGGAGCCTGGAAATCTATTGGCTATTGCTGGGCCCCGGAAATTTGTGCTGTCCGGCTTTAGAAGATAGTGATTGTACGGAAACATCGTTTCGTCGCTATAACGAAATGATAATAATTGACTTGAAACTGACATTTGTTTCATATGTCTCGAGTAATAATTAACATTTTAAGGTTTAATTTTGGTTGATGTTTAGAAGTAGATTATTTATTATTATTATTATACTTTTAAATATTTTAATATTTAGAATTATTTCACTATTAAAATTATATTTTAATTGAATTATATTAATATTTCAATTTTAAGATTATCAATTTATTTATTCAACATAAAAATTTAAATTTAGTTTAGATATAAAATAGGTTTTGTTTGAAAACATTTTTTTGGTTAGACTAAATGCTTGCTTGAATATAGTTTTTGTCAGTAGAGTTTTTTAAAAAATTTCAAATTTGAGCCTCTTAAAAAACTGTATTGTAGCTTCTAAAAAAACATTTCTATTAAAAAAGTACTTTTGAATTTTACTGTCAAAAATTAATTTTTTTAAAATAGCTTTTGTGGTGAAAAAAAGTGCTTTTTTATCTTCCAAAAACTGAATCAAACAAGCACTAAGCAATTAGGTGTAAATATAAGCACATCAAAATCTCTCTTCCAGCTGTTCTGTTTTAACCATGTTATATTAAATCTTATTCATATATTTATGCAGGGTCTACGTAAATATGTAGATGAGATTTAATAAAACATGATAGGAACATCATAATTAGAACAGAAGATTTGATCCCAAATATAACAGCATTTATAATTACGATTAAACATTGACTCAATCGTAAAACCTTTTAATCGTCTAATTTTTTAGTTCGATTTTTAATTTTTTGTTTAATTTACTTTAATAATTCTTGATGTTAGAAATCAATCAGTTTATTAATTAATCGGTTCATTTTTATAAAATAATAAATTCTTACAAATTAAAATAAATCGATTAATTTTATTTAATATTTTTAATTAAACTTCAAATTTTTTAATGGGGAAGAACAATCTTTTTCAATCACATTTTAAAATTTTCAATTTATTTTATCTTTAACCTATTTTTTAACGGTTTAATACCGGTTGAACTTTTTAAACTCTAAATCTATTATCTTATCGATTTAACTTCCGATCCGATTTAAAGTTTTTGCACTTTACGCTTTGAAGTTTAACAATTATCAAATAGTTGACACGAGTTAATTACTAATTCTAAGTAGTCTCTAGGTAAGGGTAGACACGGTTCAGTTCGGTCGATTTTAGGCTGTTGAACCGAACCGAACCGAATAATGGATTTTATGCCATAAGAAAACCGAACCGAATGTCGGATGAAACCTAAAATTCGGTTTGCCTTGCGGTTCGGTTACTTCAATCAATTTGGGCCTTAATCTTAGGCCTTAAAATTTGGGTTAATTTTAGTACATGTCCAACATTTTTATTTCATTTTAGGACATATTGTGTAATTGTTATACTTGCAAAGTTGCAAACTTACCTTATATACCTAGAGTTAGAAGTATAAAAAAAATAGAAACTTTTTTTGTTTTTACTTGATTGGTTTGGTTTGGAAAAAAATTTTGCCTACACCGCACCTGAACCGATATAGTCGTTTTTCAACAAAACCGAACCGACCATCCATCACCCTCCATGTGGTTCAGTTTGGCCCTATTTTTTCAGTTTTTTTGCCCACCCCAGTCTCTAGGAGACACCATTAAGCTATAATTAGATTTGATAATGAATCTCAATTAGTGAAAGGTAGTTTGAATTTAGTTTAAACTTCAAACTCAAGTTTCGAATTATTTTCAGGATCAAATCTTCTATATCTATTAGTTTGTACCAACTCTATTCTACACGATCTTATCCATATATTTTTTAAGTTCAATATATTTATATTAATGAGATTGCGTAGAATAAAGTTGATACAAACGAGTAACTACCTAAGATTTGGTTCCATTATTTTCATAAATGTAAGAATAAGTCCAATTTAAATAGGCCCTAAGGCTTTGATTAAATGGGTCATGCGTGGCCTTGTTCAACCCTTTATTGTACCCGAAATCACGCAAAAGGGCAAAGCAGCTTTGTTTCTAATCATCCCCAGATTCCTCGTCCGTACAGTGTTGCTTCTTCAAAGGCGGTACTCACTCTCCGTAACGTTACTGAGTTCATAATCCTAAGGTTTGTCCCTTTGATCCTTTGCAAAGTTTTGTTTTTTTCAGTTATAGGGTTGAGTGTAATTGTTTTGCAAAAGGCGTGGTGCGGCTCTGAAATCTCATCTTTTACCTGTTCTATTGTGATATCTGGATCTTGTTTATGCTATTTTGGTTTGCAATTTTGTGTTTGGGAGTAGGATTTGGTGGGCTTTTCTTAAATCTCGGTGTTCGATCACAGGGTCACTGGATTTTGGGTTTTTTCAGTTTAGGATGGTAATTCATCGGCAGGTAGATGATTCGTAGTTGTTGTCGCTATTTTGGTGCGTTCCTCTTTATAAAGTACTTTTTACAAGAACAAACCTTGTTAAATCCGTTGATTTGTTTTTGACAATGTTCAAAGCCTTGATCTTCTTGTTCTCATTTGAGATTTTGCTTTGCTTTGTTTCCTCATTTTGTCCTCTTGATACGCTGTATGTAGGGTGTTAACTGTTACTGGTCAAGGAAAATGCTCTGCCTTCTCTCTACTCTATGGCTCTTCTCCAGTATTGTTCCGTCCATTTTATTTCTCTTCTCTTAATCTCTTCAACATTGTTCCACCCTTTCCTTCCTACCAAACTCCCTCCCTTGCCCCTTCCAAAATCTGGTTAAGGAACCAATAGTAGGATGATCTAGGTGAAAGAGAACATAGGGTGTTCCCTTTCAAAGAGGAGCTATGAAGCCATCTCATCCACAATGAATGCTTGTCTTGAATCATTCTCCAAAGTCTTTTAACCAAAAAGATATTGTTGGCTACTCTTATAGAGATGATTCCTAGCCCTCCCTTCTCCTTGGGTTTACACAAATCTGCCCACTTGACTTTAGGGATACCTGAATTTCCATTTGCTTTACCCCATAAAAAATCTCTCATTATTTTGGCATTAGATTTGACCAATTTCTTAGGCAGAGGAAAATGTGTGTTCCAATATAAGTGAAGGGAGCATAGAGAGCATAAGACAAACTTAATTAACTGAACTCGACCACCAAAGGAAAGAAATCTAGTTGTCCATTTGCTGATCCATATCGGTCAGAGAGGAAATAGTGTCTTGGACAGATTCCACAGTTGATGAGAGAACAAAATGAAGGCTCACCTTAAGAATTGACATCACAAAAAACTCATTGAGAGTATCCATCAATAGCTTAACAGATTCAGGATGTGCTTTAAAGAAGAGAACTAAATCATCTGCAAAACAAAGATGGGTGAGCAAAAATCTTCTGCATTTGGAATGGAACTTGAATTTGGGATTATGAGAGAGTTTGGACTTAGAGCAATTGAGAGAGCACTTCCACGTATAGAATAAGATGATATATATTCGGTTCACACAAGAGTAAGAGAAAATGACTAAAAGATGCTTGTTTGGGTTCTTTAGAAGTTGGGTTAGGTTGGGTTTCGAAATCCAGTCCCTTGATAAGCCCTAATTAGAGATTGTGGCTGGAAAATGGGTTGGACTTTAAGTCAATATATATTTTTCTCTGTACCCAATTCTGCATTTTCGGTGTTTTCTTCTAGTTGTTTCTCTATCATTGTAGGACTAAACCCTAAAACCGTAATTGGATTGGGTGAGGAATTTGACTTTTAGGTATGCTTTTCGCCTCTTCTTCTTCTTTCTATGGTGTATGAAGCCTTTCTCTTTCTTTATTTTTTCCATATTCTCTATATGTATTTCATTACTAGTTTTAAACAAGAATTTACTTGTTGTGTGAATCTCACATGGATCCTGCATGTGGGTATATCTGGTGATTGATCCCTGTTATATTTTTGTACTTTTAGGTTTTGCATTTGGGTTGTTAACATGGCAGGAAGATCCACAAATATAATGTTCGATGACATTTTTGTTGTTGACAAATTGGACCCTGATGGTAAAAAGTTCGACAAAGGTATGCTTCGACCTTTCTTTGCCTTAAACTTGGAAAATTCTTTGTCATGAGTTTAGCACTACCAAATAGAAAGCTGAAGACAGTATCTTATTGTCGAAGCTCATTTTTTCATCTCTTCCATGTTGTTTTTAGATTTGTATTCTTTCCATACTTGTACAGTTTTAGGATACATTATTGTTGTGTGCGACATGCTTGAGTATTTTTTCGAGGGAGCTACGTAGATTCTAAAAGAATCATGGACTAGTGTTGGTAAAAGATACTCTGCATTACAGACTTGCAATTCATGTTCCTTTGCAGTTTCCAGGATTGAAGCACGCAGTCAAAACTGTGAGATGTTCATGCACTTGGATGTAAATACAGAGATATATCCCATGGTTGTTGGTGATAAATTTACAATGGCATTGGCTCACACACTAAATTTGGACGGAACACCAGATACAGGCTATTATACTCAGGTACTATTGTTGCTGGAATATTTTTAATGTTCTTCACTGATATTCTGTACCTCCCATGAAATGAGATATGAAGTTGCACAAATGCACGCACACGTGTCTCCATGTATATGCTCGTGTTGGGATATTTAGAGATAGATAGACAGTTCAGTTGAATGCAGTTTTAAACCTCCTATCTCTTTTCAAGCAGTTGAATTCTTGAACTCTTTCCCATTACATTAGTTTTTCATTAAACAAAGACTTAATTTTTTAGAACGAACTTGTGCTAGATTCTTTCAATATGATAAAATATAATGAATACCGGTAATTTGTTGTATAGGAATCATAAAATAATGAATCAAGTCATTTAAATTCATCTTTTATAGCATATTTATCAGCTGCTATATTCTTAAGACATTGATACCTTATTGATTATAATAACCATTACATCTAGGCTCTTTTATGTTTTGGTTTTTCGCTTATATCATGTTAGCTTCCAAGTCATTGAATTGAAGTTCTGATATTTAGCTGATAAACTTCACATCTGCCAGGGTGGGAGAAAAACACTAGCTGATAAGTATGAATATGTCATGCATGGGAAAGTATACAAGATATCAGAGGAAGGATCAGGAAGATCGGGCAAAGCGTAAGTTTTTGTTTCTGGATTGTTAAATGAGGTGGTTTGCACATAGTTTCATTTTTCTTAAGAGATTGGTGACTAGAATTGCATTGTTCTTGTTGGCTTCAGGGAGGTTTATGTTTCTTTTGGCGGACTTCTGATGTTGCTGAGGGGGGAGCCTTCTCACGTTTCTCAGCTTGAGCTTGATCAGAGGATGTTTCTTCTTATCAGGAAGTTGTGAAGCCCCCGTTATAAGAATTAATCTCACATTAAGTCTCGTTAAATGATAAAAGCCAAGGATCCACTGTGCATACTTGGCACTTTCTGTTGTCATTCGCCAATGGTTATAGTATCATCTCAACTTTTTGGGAATGCCAAAAGTGGGAATGGCCCATAAGCCTAAACCATAATCTTATCCTGTATTTAGAAGATATTTCGTAATTTGTGGATTATATTAGTCTTGGTATTTAAGAATGAACTTCCTGCACCCTAGGCCAGTGTTTTGACAATAGGATTGATGTGTTAAACCAGGATAAGATGATGTTTGAGATTGAAGCAAGTAAGTTGGGTTGAATTAAATGGAGGAAACGCTGTGCTATTCCTCCAACGGTGGCACTAACAAGGTTGAACAATACTGTCCTTGTAAACCTCAAAACTGACTGTAATTGGTCGCCATAATATCAAATTTATTTCACTGAAATTTGGACTTTGGGCCGACCTGATGGCACTGTCCAATATTCTTGTCTCAGAACTAATCCTTCACTGCAATAACTAGAGAAGATACAAAACTCGATGCTTGCAACACATCAGGTAGTTGCTGCTTTATATTCTTATAGATTATAGGGTTAATTACGTTAAAAAAAGTTTAAACTTTCGCCAATTTTTTAATATCAAGTTGAATTTTAAAAACTATTAATAAAATATCTAAATTTTTATTTTTTTCAATTTTAGCTTGAATTTTAAAACGTAATAATAAAATGTTCAAATTTTCAATCATAGCTCGACGTTAGTATTTTCGTTAAGCTAAAAAATGAACTAAAGTAGATTACGTAACCCTGACGATCTTACTGATGCAGTACATTGTAATGTCAAAGTAATTTGTAGCATTAAAAAAACAAACAGAAAATAAATGGCTGAGAACATTGGAAGAACAACAAATAATGTCGGGTTATAATTGAAGAAAATTAAAAATTTGAACATTTTATTGCCATTTTTTAAAGTTTGGGTTAAAATTAAAAAAAAATTAAAAATTTGAACATTTTATTTCTATTTTTTAAAATTCAATTTATAATTGAAAATTTTAAATTCGGATCTAATCCTAAACAATAGTAGAAATACCTACTTCAAAAAATGGGTCATTACCGAAAAAATTACATCACCTTAATAAAAACTACTCTTCTCTTAATTTGAACCCACAACCTTTCACACAATCTTTTCCACTTTCCTACCACTAAGC
The DNA here is from genome assembly GCA_027576715.1 of Erythroxylum flavicans. Taxonomy (NCBI): domain Eukaryota; kingdom Viridiplantae; phylum Streptophyta; class Magnoliopsida; order Malpighiales; family Erythroxylaceae; genus Erythroxylum; species Erythroxylum flavicans. The sequence continues at coordinate 32,833,202 of JANZXP010000004.1, read as the reverse complement.
TACCCCCGTGAGGGGCACTGAAATTTGGACTTTGAGGCGACCTGATGGCACCGTCCAATATTCTTGTCTCAGAACTAATCCTTCACTACAATAACTAAAATGACCAGAGAAGATGCGAAACTCAATGCTTGCAATACATCTGGTAGTTCCTGCTCTAGATTCTTAAAGATTATAGGGTTAATTACATTAAAAAGTTCAAACATTTTTCAATTTTTTAATTACAACTTGAATTTTAAAAAGTAACAATAAACTTTTAAATTTTTTCAATTTTAGCCCAAACTTTAAAACGTAGCAATAAAACATTCAAACTTTCAATTTTAATCCAATGCTAATTTTTTTGTTAAATTTAAAAATAACCTAAATTAGATTACGTAATCCCGACGATTTACTAATGTAGTACGTTATAATGCGATAGTAATTTAAAGCGTCAAAAAAGTAAATGAAAAAATAAATAACTAAAAACATTGAAAAAATAACAAAGAATGATGGATTAAAATTGAAAAAAATAAAAAATGTGAACATTTTTTATTTTACCAGTAACAAAGTGACACAGTGAATCAGTGATCTCTTCCCCTTGTTTGGCCGTCTCTACATGACTGAATTGAATGAAACAGGAGGCTTGTGGTGTCGGTGGGTGACAAGTTGTTCTCAGACAAAAGACCTTTCAAGTCAGTGGTCCACACGCCTCCATTTATAGAATGAACCATTCGGACTCAATAGTCAACAAAGTCGGCCAAAACTACGTTGTTTTTCCTTTTTATCAACCAGAAAATGCATAAACCCTACCAAATTCCCCGATTTAGAGCTCTTCCACCTACACTCAAACCATCGCAGACTGCGCGTAGCATAGCATCTTAATATTAAATAACAAGATCCAAACCCTGACGTGAAGAGAAATCGCAGTTTGTTACGTTTTTTGCCATAATGTTCTTTTCTCGTACTAGCTATGGCGCGTAGGTATGTATAGGGTATGTATTTTGTCTTGTACATGGGTGTGAATCCAATCAACGACACTCAGTTTTCAAACCCAAAACCCGCCTTTGTCTGTAATAAGTTGTTTGATACTGTTTCGAGTCATTTAGATGCTGTTCTTTCACGAACATAAACTATTGTTTTCTCAGGATGTGTCTGAACCATTCTTGATTAAGTGGAACTGGGCAGCTTCTCAACAAGTTTCTTCAAAAGAGTCGGTTCCTGAGTCTTTGTACGTGTTAGAACTTGAGTGCATGATGAGGAACTCTCGCCGTCAGTGTTCTGGGTGTTTTTCAGGCGTTGTTCGCTTGTTTCTGTGCAAAGGCAGTCTCCAGACTCACCCATCGGATCAAATCGGAGGTTCAATCGAGCTTGATCAGGTTCAGGTTAAGAAAGACCAATCTGTTCAAGAGATTGAATCTAAAGCTCCGGTTTCGTCAACTCCTAATGTGGTTGCGAGATTGATGGGGTTAGACTCGTTGCCAGAAACCTGTTTGTGTACGAAAGGAAGAAATCTGGATTCAGTTCCGCGAAGTAGGTCAGTGAATTTCATGGATTATTTGCTTGAGCTTGACCTGGAACAAGCTCAGCATCGCAGAGTGAAGACTTCAGTCTCGTTTCGTGAACCCACGTTGGTGAGTCAAGGGAATTATGATCTCCTCGTTCTCTACTTGGATAAGGAACACAAATCCGAGAAAATGGAACACAAACATAGGAAAACTGAAGTTGGTGGGCGCAGGAATGATGATCAGAGAAGCAAGAACAGAGAAACTGCATATGCCAAGAAGGATAAGAATCATGGAAACAAGAAGAAGGTTTCTGATAACCAGTTCTCGAGGTTTAATCGTTGCCAAGAAGGTCGAGTTTCACAACCAGTTGTTTCTCCTGGTACGAAGCGAGGTCAGAGACAATGCTCTAGTGAAAAACTAAAAGCAAAAGTTCCAGAAAAGCCCATAAACCAGAAGGAAGAACTGGTTGAATCAAAGTTCATGAAGAAGATGAAGAATCATCGTGCAACAAAAGAAGTTCCGACGCTTGAGTGTACTTCAGAAAATTCATATCCAGTTTCTGTTTCAGATGGTTAGTTTCCTAAATTAACAAATCTACGTTTCTCTTTACCGTATTAAACTCCAAACATGACACTTCTTTTTTTGGTGTATTCTCTTAACCAGATAGCTCAAGGTCTAAGAAGTTGCACTCCAAGAAGAAACCTTCCTCGACAGCCACAAACCCAGAAACAGTGGTTAAAACTTTTTACGAGTCATGGAAGAAACAAACTGTTGAACAATCGATAAAGGTTTACAAGTTGACTGAAGAAGAGGTTAAAGAGTCGAATTGGAGTGTTTCTACTGCTGAAAGTGCAGAGATATGTGCAGAGTTTGGCCAAGAATTCCTAGACCTACTTCTATACCAAGTAGTGGAAGAGCTTGTGAACTGAAAACATGACAAATTCCATGTGTAACTTTCTTTGTACAATTTGTCTGCCATTTCCTGATGTGAATTGGAGTCCAAATGTGAAAGGGTTTAGCCAAATTTTCATATCAATGTACGTTTCTGTCTGCAGCTTTCTCTTGGGATCCGCCATGAGAAATCACGTGGTGTCAGGTACTCCAGGATTTAGCCGTATAAGGTCACTTAAGTTGGAACAATGTGAACTTCAAACGAGCATGACTTACTATAACTTAATGCTTTTGGCTATTTGGTCGTTTGGTGTGAACTCGAAACACGAGCTTGACTTTCTTAGATGAATCACCTCGCTATCTGGTCATGTGTCCGGTCTGAGATTGGAACGTGCCAGTCCAACCTTGGGAAGGAAATATTCCCTAAAGAGCTTGGAGGTAAGGTTGGCAAGCCAACCAAGTCAAACAGCAAATATTCTAGTTAAGTGAATTAGACTTGAATTTGAATGAATTGATTTAGTTCAATTTAAACAATTTGAAACTAATTTAACTAAATTTGAAAGCGATATTATTTAAGTAAAATAACATAACATCATATAATATAATTTTAGATAAAAATTCAATTGAGATTCCAATTGTCTTATATTAAATTCAAACAATAAGAATCAAATTTGAAAATTTGAAACAACGTTAGTACAGGCTAATTCAAATCACTCAGCCACTTAAAATTAGTAGTCAAAAAAACAATCGCAGGTAATAATTGACGACGGAGTACAAATTTTTCATCGCTAATTTACTGACGGATATTTTTTGTTCAATCACTATATCTAGTGACGGTAATTTTAATTCATAAACTATTATCATCTATGGCGAGCTAAAATCCTGAAATCTCATAATATGAAACTTCGGGATATTAGTGCCAAGACACACGTTAAGGGCAGGACTAGTCAAGCGAGTTCAAGTGCTCAACAACAACAAGAAGAGTATTCGATCAGTGAGGAATTCAAGGAAGAAAAAGAAACAGAAGAATCGGACTGAAAGAAAGTACTAGATACATTCTCATTATTAATCCTATGATTAAGGATAATTTAGATACTAATATAATTGCACATGATAAGAATCTCATTATTATAATCTCATCATTATTTCTTTCATGCTAGATTTTGTATCATGAACTTCATTAATTCGATTTAGATCTTCTGTTCTTGAAGATCTGTTCCCTATTTTAAAATTGATCTCATTCGGCCATTGTAATAAGTAAACTAAAATTGGATGGATAAGATTTCATAAAAACAGAGAGAAACAGGGTATTTGAGAACAGAAGATTTTGTTCCCAACCACCCTAATACAACATCCTTTTTGCACATCAACTTTTAAATTACCAACTACTTTTTCACCAACGTTTAAGCCAAAATCATGGTGTTTGAATGATAGAGACATTGCATGATATACATCATCTTATGAAGTGAAATAAATAAGGAGATAGTAATGTCTTGTCAATAGGCTTACCAATTAAACTTCGGTCTACTTTGATAATTAATCTCGAATTGAAGTTAACGAGCCAATTTAATTTGACCAAATATTGAGTTAGGCTTGAATTCGAGGTTGAGTTTGAACTATTTAATTTGACCCGATCTAAATTTTGAAAATTAAAAAATGATATTATTTTTAAATTTTAAATTAAAAAATTATTAGTTAAGTTTGAGCTTAGTCAAACTTTAGATTATCCAAGTCATATCAAACCGGCTTATACCTAGGGCCTCTTAAGGGATGATTGAGTTGGTAGAGTGGAAAGCATAGGACCAAAAGATCCTGTGTTCGAATCCTCTTACTTATACTCTCTTGATCGAGCTTGTCGTACAGCGCTTACTTAGTGTTAAATACCAGATTGACGTGATTTACAGGCTATTGTGTCAATCCGAAAACTTACCTAATACACATCCAAAGCATAACAGTTGCAGGTTTTTCCGTTCAAAAAAAAAATTATGTACCTAGGCCGAATTGAGCTTCAGGGCAAACTAGATCTAGACATTAATTTGATTTGGTAACCCTAATGGACAAATAAAAATTGTTTCAATTTTATTTAAAAACTCAATTTTAGGTGTAAAGGAATAAATATAAGTCATTTTCAATTATTGGGATGTAGAGATTGAAACCGATTGAAACATTGGGATGTAGAGATCGTGGCCTTATAGACAGTACATGGGCTTTTAATGACATTGATCGCTTAATGTATGACATTGGTCAATAAGAGTATCAACTAATGTTTTCATACAAACGAATTTATCTCTTTCAAAGACAAAATATCAGTCCTGTTACCAATTACTTTGGTCGGCCATTCTTAGGGGTGACAATTGACTTAGCCTCAGATATTTTCAATTGTGTTTGGACAATTGAGTTCGGATTCAATTAAAAAAAGAATTTGTTTTATACTTTTAATTTAAAAATTTTTGACTAAGTCGGCTCATTCCTATCCCCGAAACAAGTCAAACAAACTTTTCAAAACAAGTTTTTAAAAAATTTGAGTTTTTTAAAGATTAAAATAAGTTTATTTGAAAATATTTTATCGTTTCCTTTTTATCTTCAATATTCCTCAAAATAGAAAGAAGATATCAATGATTAAAAACTTAACCGGTTCGACTGGTTCAATCGTAAAAATCTTAAACCGACCAATTTTATGGTTTAATTTTTAACTTTCTTATTCGATTTATTTTAATAACTTTTGTTTTAAAAGTCAATCAGCCTATTAATTATTTGATTTTTATAAATTAATAAGTTCATATAAATTAAAACAAATTAATTATTTTTATTTAATAATCTTTTTTTCAATTAAATTTTAAGATTTTCGATAGATAAAGACAATCTTTTTTTAATCATATTTAAAATTTTTAATTTTATTCAAACTTTACTTTTAACCTGCATTACTTATTTGTTTTTTTATTATTATTACTATACTACTTTTTTCTTCATGTCATAATTATATGTGGGTCTATCGGAAAAAATCTAACTATTTTGTAGGGATAAGTTTGCATATTATCAGACCTCTCTAAGTTTCGCTTTGTTGCGAGATTTCGGACTGAACGATGATGATGATAATTCAAACTTTAGCTTATTTTATAATAATTTAATATCAAATATTTTAAATCTTAAAATTTTTATTTTATTGGTTAAACTTTAGGTTCGAATTTTAAAATGTAGGCTAATATACTAATTAGAAAACCCTTTAAAACTGAGTTTAATAAAAAGAAAAAAAACAAAAGGAAGGGTACGTAAGCTTGGACAAATTGAGACAATGCTCAACATCCATGGTTCTGTACAAAGCAGGTGAGGTCACCAAGGAAGTGGGAAATTAAAAGAGACAAAAGTCAACAAAACTTTGACTTTAATTTCTTAATGACTAAGTACCAACCAACAGACTGGGTTTTTTTTTAAACCTCTGTCGCTCTCGGCCTGTGTGTTTGGAGGTATCTTAATAGAATAAGATGGAACATAACACACTTTTATTATTTAAAAGGAAGTTTTATAATAGAATAGTATAGAAGTGGAGAGTTTTCTATTACGTTTCATTCTATCCTAAATATTGAAAATAAGAAACCTCCAATTCGGGAGGTTTAAAATGGAACGTAAACTAATAAATATATACTACCGAATATACTCTCAATAATTTTTTGTAATATCAATTATTTTTCCGTACCCTAATAACAATCAACACATTTCTATATATTTATTAGTTTTTTTCGTAATACCAATTATTTTTCATAATACCAATTATTTCTCCTTACCATAATACCAATTATTTTTTTATAAATAAAATATAAACAAATTATTTTTAAAAATAAATAAAATAAAATATATTAAATAATTAATAACAATATTTTTATATAATTAATAATAAATTGTATATAATTAATAATTAAATAATCAAATTTTTATTATTTTATTATTTTATTATTAAAGTCAGAACCGTAACTTTTTAATTGGACATGATTTCTATTTTAAAATCATAGCGTTAAGCCTCCTGTAACAATCATTTTAATGTAAGGGGTATAATAGTCATTTATTATACATTACATTCCATTACATTTCATTCATCTTCCAAACAATATTTCACTACATTATATTATAAACCTTTTCATTCTTTCCAAACAACTTTTCACTATATTACATTTCATTCCATTATAAACTATTCTGTTTCGTTTCGTTACATTTTATTCTATTTCATTATTCAACATCTAACCAAACAGGCTCTTAAAGTTCGGTTATACGAATCAAAAGAACCAGCGGACATATTGATTTGACCTTCAAATTTTTATGAAATTTAATTATTAATTTTAATGCGTAATAAATAGATTTTTCAAAAACACAAATAAATAATCAATACAATTACATATGTTAAATAAATTAAACATCAAACCAAATTTAAATAAAATCTAATGTCAAACTCTTAAAAAATTTAAATGGATTTTCACTAAATATTAAAGGATAACAAATTAAATAACACCTAATCTTTTAGGGCGTTTTTTTATTTAGCAAAGTTAAAGTCAACGTATTCAGTGCATAAAGATTCCCGCTTTATAGTGGACTGAAAAAAGTCATAATATACCTATCTTTTCTTTGTATTTTTACAAAGAAGTTATTTTTGTGATTTGAACACGTGACCTTATGGTCATAAATAAACAATTTTTAAAACTTATATAAATTAGATCAAAAGGTCGTTTTTATTGAAACGACGTGTCTATTAAATATTACGTAGATATCTATCAGAAAACATAACTTTTTGACCTGATTTATATGAATTTTTAAATTTTATCACTAAATTAAAAACTTTTAAATTTTTATATTAAATTGATTTTAATATATTATCTTAAATATTTAAAATATTAGATGGTGTTTTTAGATTATCTAATTGTGGATGACGTAATGTTCATGACCCTTATCTAACGCATTGCATTCAATAAACACTTTGTTTATTACTTCATAGAATCTGTTACAGGACAATGTGAGACCTGTTTGGTCCAAGAACTCGTCCTTTTAACTTTTTTCTGGTGTGAGTTTTTGTCCCTTATTTCACTTGTTTGAGACGAATCAGATCCGACTTCTGGGTGTTGACTACGGGGATGGCATAAACAGAGGTCAGCGAATCTAGTACATGAAACAGTAATTAAAAGAGCAACAAAAGACAGTTCGCATATTAGTGGGACATAGACACAAAACACTATAATCTTGCTGGCATGAATTAAATTAATTAAAATTTTTAATTAATTAATTTGAGTTAAATTTGAATATGTAATAATTAATAATGATTATAAAATTAAACCGGTTTAATATTTTCAACCGCAAAAATTTGTTAGAATTTTTAATACGAGTAGAGTGTAGAGCTCATTAATAAAAATTAAGCTTAAGTCAACTATTGCTAAAATGACTAAAACTAGTCATTTAGATACTTGACTCTTACCACTTATAAACTTTTTTATGTTTAGTCAATATGGGGTACTCTAACACTCCCCCTCAAATGCAACTGAGACTAGACATCCAGCTGTCACTTGAAATAAACACAGTGATAATCGAACTGGGCCGCTAACTGGACATTCAGACGGACAACCAAAAAATTAATAATCCGGAACAAACATGCTCTGATATTATATTAGAATTTTTAATATGGGTAAAGTGTAGAGCTCATTAACAAGAATTGGGCTTGGGTCAACCATTGTCAAAATAATTAGAACTAGTCATTTGGATAGTTGGCCCTTACTAGTTATAAACTCTTTAACATTTTCATGTTTTGTCAATATGAAATACTCTAACAAATTTTGAACGGGTCAATTTTCTAGTTTCAATTTAAATTATTTGACTTGAGTTATCTTAATATTTAAAATTTTCATTTTCGATTAAACTTCGACGTATAAATATAAGTTTATTTTTCAATCATATTTTAAATTCTTTAATTTTGTTCAGTCATAATTATATATTGATTGTATAACAGTTTAATACCCGTCAAACTTTTAATTCTTAAAACTTTGATTTTATCGGTTTAATTTATGGGTTGACTTTTAAAACTTTGATGATTAATATTAAATTTTAATTTAACAACTTAAACTAATTTAAACTAATTTTGTTTTAATATTATTACAACTCAAACTAGGGAAATGGTTATTACAATTATGCAAAATAGTTTACATATGTATGATCAAGTTTGTTTAAATATTATTGATATTATAAAATATGAATAAGATATTAATGTCTTGCTCCAATCAATTTGAATTTTAATAATTTATTTAGTACATAAAAAGTTATATAATCTCTCACTTAATTTTGAGTTATTAACTTATTAAATAATTTATTTAAAGTAAGAAATATATATTTAATTGTTTATCCAATAAACATTTGAAAGATAATAAATATATTTTTATAATATTTAAAAAATAAATTTTAAACAAACTTAATAAATTCCCTAAAAAACAATGTTTTAAAAACTGAACCAGAAGTTAAACTAGTTAGACGAGATTTTTAAGGTTTAAAGATCCAATCGGTATTAAACAGTTATAAAATCAATTATAATTTAATTAAATTAAAGAATTTAGAAAATGATTGAAGAAGACTATCCTTACTAATTAAAAGTTTTAAAGTTTAATCAAATACTAAATTATTAAATAAAAATTAATCAGTTTATTTTAGATTATAGAAATTTACTGATTAATTAATAAATTGATCAATTTTTAACAATAAAATTACTAAAATAAATTAAACTAAAAACTTAAAAATTAAATCAAAAAGTTGCTGTTAAATTAGTTATATTGTAGGATTTTTAAAACATTGCCAAAAATGTTCAATTGGGATTTTCTACCAATATTATAAAAAAGATCTAAATAAAGTTAAGCAAATAGTCAAACTTCTAACTTGGGCAATCGATTACACCAAGTTTCGAGGATGAACTGGAGAGTGTAAGGCACAAAACACGATACATACACGTTGGCTAGAAATGTGAAATCCAGCAAGGAACACGGTTTAGGAACATGTGAAAGGTCGATCTGTTATCTTATCTTTAGCTGGCTAGCTCAATTTTCATAAGATTTGAATCTGATGAATACATGATAAGTTGGATCACAGGCATAACATAACGTATGAGCTGGTTCAAATACGACCAACGACATGATAGTGTACAAGGTTTGGACAAGGATTTGTATAATAAGTTCCAAAAATAGGATGTTCAGCCAATATAATGAAAAGGGATTGGAACAAGTTTTATGCATGCATTGTCCGAACTATACCTTATGAATTGGTTCTCACGAGCAAATGATGATATTTCAGATGAAGATGAAGATAAAAGGAAAAAGAAGATTATGATCCAGCGATATTGCTTATTTGGCCCGAACCAAATGATTTATAAGTTTAGATTGAAAGAATGGTGACGGTTGATACTTGTTGAAATCAACCTATGATAAGTATTTATTTTCAATAAGTACTTATGTGTTTGAGATTATTGTTTTAGTAATTATTAAAATGTGAAAATAAGTGTTTGACAAGTGCGATTGTGGTTGTTGAAAAGAGGTAAAATAATTAAAAGTATTATTGATTTAATAAATAATAAAATATTAAATTAAAATAAGAAAAATATAATAAATTTAGTAAATAAATTGTTTCATTAAAAATATGGAAAGTAGTTGAGGGTATAATGAAAAATAATAATTATCATAAGGTTATTAATGGAAAGTAGAATTTTTACCGCAGAAGCACTTTCTTACTGCAATCTTTTTTTTATTTATCAATTTCTACGGTAGCACCGCATTTTCCTTCAACCTCTGATTGTTCACCGGTAAATTCAAATATGTGACTGCGTTTCGAAACTGCGGTGGATAAGTTTACCATTAAATAATGGAGTTCCAATCTATATGACTAATCAACAGCTTCACAATAATGATTGTCTTAATCTTATTTAAAGTTGATAATAAAATATAAATTTACCATTATTTATATGCATCTATATAAGATATTTTAAAAAATAAATTATTTTTTAATATTTAGTTAATTTTATAATATTAATTAAAACTATAAAAATATCGATTAAACATAAATTATATTTAAAATCTCATTTTCTATTGATTTTATAATATTAATCATTACCCTCAACTCCTCTAATAAAAGTGCTAACTTTGACTACGTCGGCCAGGTGGGAGAACGTGGAACTAACAAACGAATAGTCAAAAACAACCTCATTTATAAGTTTCTTAGAAACCTCAAAGCTGTCTCTGGCACGACGGTCCCGTGAGGGAAATTAGTCAGGCACATTCTTTGACTTCCACAAACCCTGATATGAACTTAAGCGGAAAGAAGGAAATCCACAATTGCGTTGGGAAACGTTCTTCCATTGAAAGGAAAGCCAAAGCAAGAAGAGAAATAGACAGAAAAGGTACTTTTTGAGTATAAAACAAAACAACTTCGATAGTTCTTTCTTCCCTTAATAAGCTGTTGACAACTTGGCATGTTCTTCACGTCCTGGAAGCTCAATCTCATTTCTGTTTTTGCCTTCGTAAATGGAACATTCCTCTAAACCAATAATTAATCATAGTTTCGAGTCCAATAAACCACACGAATTATTTGTAATTACTTTTACGTAAACGATAATAACAACAATAACCCGAAACCATAATGTAAACAATCTGCAATTTAAAACCTTGAATCTAATGTATCTATGTATTCAAACATTGCAATTTGCAAGTCCTAATTGCAAAACCTTCAAGGTGAGTGCCATTAGAAAGTTAATTTGAGCATTAATCGTAGCTAAATCATCAGCCTAATTTTAGGTTGTTTTCAATGAAGTTTATGCAAATTATATATATTGCACTTGTTGGGATGTTAAGTGTGAATATGAATCTTACGTTGAAAAGAGATGAAACTTATGAATGACATATAAGTATAAATGACCCATAAATTTAATGCCTTAAAATTTTAGGTTGAAGTATTGTGTCAAAATCCATAAGTATGTTCCTTCATTAAGCTCATGATGTAGATCTCCTAAATAAGTGGGCTCTCCAAATCTAACAGCACTTACACATGATTATGAACAATTATAACAACACCATCGAGTATAGCCTGAAACCAAAATATATGCAACATGCGAGTTAAAACCTTGAATCTAATATATTTACATATTGAAGCATTGCAATTTGCAACTTGTAGTTGCAAAATCTTAAATTGAGAGCCATTAGGAAGCTAATTGAAGACAATTATAACACAACCGAGCAGCACGATGAGGTTATTGGATTGTAACAATTTGCTTTGATGAGCATTGTTTTCACACTACCATAGCTAAATCATCAACCTAATTAAAATTGGTTTTCATTAAAATTTTAAATTTCAAAGTGCAAATTAATCTCAATCCGTAATTTAAAACTTTGTTATTTACCTTGTGAAAGAAGAATTTGTTGACTAGGATGATTAGAGAAAGCATGTAAAGAACAATATGGAAAAATCAAAGCTATTCTACTAGAGAAACTAGGTCTTGTAAGCATATTCAAAGGTAAAGCATGTCAAAGTTCTTCAAGGATACGAGAGTTTCCAAGACAAACCTCTCTAACAAGAAAAGAGAATGAGATAACTAAATGTCGTCTCTTCTGAGCTTGTTCAAAAGTGCTGTGACAAGTGCGTCTCTCTTCTCAGCCCTAGCTTCTTCTCTCATCCTTCTTTGTTCTTCTCTTTCTCTCCACCTCCTATCTATCATTAATCTCTCATTTTCTAGTGCTTCCATTCTCTGTCTCCACTCTATCTCCATTACCCTCCTCTCATGTTCTCTGGCTTCAAACGCTTCTCTCCATTGAATCTCTATTTGCATCTGTTGCTTCATGAAATCTTCTAACATCTCTCTCAAACTGTTCATGTTGCCGGGATTTGCACTGCTCTTAACCCTTTTCTTCTTTCTCGTGACACCCTTCTCTCCCTCACTCTCTTCGTTATCGTTATCTTCATCAGAATACAGCGCCACTGCTCTTTTCTGAGACCCACTTGCTTCAGCTTCATTCCACATCATTCTTTGGATTCTATCTGTGAAAATCGCTTCTAACTCGAGGTAAAACGGGAACTGTTGTCTCATAGAGGGTTCGATAGTTTCATACCCCTAAATGAAACAAAGATGGTAAGAAATGAATATCCATTACAAAATATTTCTCGAAACCATTGACTAGATGTTACTTGAAGTGGAAACAGAAGGCAAATACCTTGTACCGAGTAACGAGGTTTTTCCACTTGCACTTGCACTGCTCTGCGCTGCGATTATAACCCTTTTCCTTCATTTTATTAGATATCAATTCCCAAAGAAGCTTGTTCCTTTTGGTCTCCGTGAAAACTTGATCTAATTCTGCTCTGATCATCAGAAACTCCTTCGTTTCTTGAACACTCCATTGAGGATACCTGTCAATTCCTGTATCAACGTTGACACTCATGATGTGATGGTGTTGGTGTCCTTCCATATCCAAAGAACACCCACCCACACGCTTGCAGGATCTTATATTCGATCTTAAAACTCCCCCCTGAAAAGCTAAAGATCAAAGAAGTACAGAGAGAAAGTGAAAGATTTATACGGGGAAGTGGTGTGAATCGAAGGAGTAAGTGTGAAACATCAGAAAATAGAAAGAAAAGGAAAAGGAAGTTCTCTTTTGCTTAGGTTTGTTTATCTGTCTACGCGTAAACTCGTTTCTTTTTAGTGATTTTTAATTTTTTTTAAATATTTTCAGGGTCCTCGTTTTGTTCATGTTGCGTCTACGTGGCGTCAGCATAACGAAGCGAACACAAGCTGACTTACACCTCTTCCTTTTTACTACAAGAATTAAGAATGTTTTACATCTGAGATTTTTTTGGGTCTTAAAGATATTTAAATTTAACATAATAATTAATTTTATGCTTTTTTAAATTTCATAATCAAGATTTAAATTTTGCCCCTTTTAAAAAATTATTAGTTGAAGTGTTAGGAGCGTTTAGATTTACTCCTGTTTTTATATTATAATTTTTAGTTTTTATTTATATTTTTCTTTTAAATAAAAACAAAAACTTATTTAATTGATAATATTAATTTAGTTATATTTTTATTACTGATAATAATTACATATTAGATAAAACTTAAATATAAATTATTTTTAACTAAATAAATTTATTTAATCTCTTATATAATATTTATTAACAAATTATTAATAATAAAATAATAATTTAAAAATTAAAATTTTATTTATAAATTAATATTTATTTGAAATATATTTTAATTATTAAATCAAATTTTA
>JANZXP010000004.1:32789865-32819463 GCA_027576715.1 Erythroxylum flavicans | reverse complement strand
TGCCAAAATGACTAGAACTAGTAATTTAAATAGTTGATCCTTAGTACTTATAAAGTCTTTAACATTTTCGTATTTAGTCAATATAAGATACTCTAATATTATTTTTATATTTTATTCAAACTTAGAAAATTGGCATTGAAGATTGAGTTTAAGTATTAATCCTTTACTCCTTTATACAAAGTCTTGAATGAGTTGGTTGTAATTGTTACTTTTATTAGGTGTTTGTAATTTCATATAGTAATATTTAATTTCATCGTATTCTAATTTAATTCTTAATTTTATATCATTCTACATTTTATTTAATTATAAAAAAAATTGTCTAGACTCGTCTAATTTTAAGGAGTCTCATTAAACTCAAGCTTTAAAAAATTTTCAAAATCGTATTCAAACTTAAAAAATGGAGACTAATATGATCTATTGTTAGCCCGAAGTAAAACTTAAGTTAGCAAGAACATAAATAGCATCAGGAAGGAATAGCAAGGAACGGTTAGGGCGGTGTAGCTTTACAGGTTTGGCATTAAGAGGACAAGGGCCTAACCATCCACCAAATGTAGCTAGAAGATCAACAAGACCAGACCACCCTCATGAAAGTAATTAAGCTAGTGTTGTTCAACGATCTATACACCTACTTGTCAAACACAAACACTTATCCAGAATCTCTCTTCCAGTCCCACATCCATTACATGTGAAATTGCCACCCATATTTTACCTACACCTCTGTCTAATCGTCTCTCCCAGAAAAGCAAGCTTGTGATCAAAAGACATCGAAAATATAGGTTAAATACATAACTTCTCTTTTATTTTAATTGTTATTTATTTATTTTTTATACGGTATTATTTATTATAATTTTTTGCCATATTTTGTTAATTTTTTTTTTTTAAATAATGTAATAATTTTCATCAATAACTCATTTGAAGTTATGAATAAATCAAACTAAGTACAATTAAAAGTCTACAAGATAATTAAAAATGCAATAAAAATAATAATATTTTTAAAATATAAAATAGTCAAACCACAAGAAATATAATATAATTAATTCTCCAAAGAGCTTGCGATGTCGCCTATTCCTAACCATCATTGCTATTATTGCGTTAAATTTTAATGTAAATACTTATTACTTGTAGATTTCCATTTGAAGTAGATTACAAGTTAGATTATTGGCTTGTTTGCTAGATGACCGAGTAAATTATAATCAAGACAATTAAGTATACTAAAAATCTTATAAACCTTCATAAATAATACAAAAAGGTAAGTAAATACATCATTAATGATTATCATAAACAATAGTAATTGAGTATTAATCCATCTTTATCTTAAATTAACGAGCTTATTAATTAATTTCCTAAATAACATAGCAAAGTTAAGAATACCCATATGTGAGTGTACCACATCGGAGAAAAACGAAAAAGAAGACTAACGTATAAGTTTGGTGAGCTACTTCACTTATTGCCAATTAATTTTAGGATGAAATCTCACTTGAGCTTATGCGTAGTATAACTTTCCTTCTCGTGTGAGCCCGTAGGCCTATTGGAAGATGACCTACTATTTGCCTCAAAAGGGGGGTCCGTTATTTAAAAAACTGGAAAAAGAATTAAAGTTTGCATGAAGCAAGTGACCCAACAGTATTGTTTGCTTTAAGAGGAGGCCTATTTGACCTCATAAGTTAAGTCCTAATAAGGAATGTCTACATACCTCTACAAATTGTTCAAGTAAAAAGAGACTCACATGTAAGGAAGAGTGATAAGAATACCTACATGAGAGTGTCTCACGTCGAAAAAGAGGGAAAAGAAAACTAACATATAAGTTTAGTGGGCTACTTTACCTATTGCCAATAAATTTAAGAGGGAATCTCACTTGAGTTTATGTGTGGTTTAACTTTCTTTTTCGTGTGGACCCGTAAATCTTTTGCAAATTTAACAAGCAAGTAATTTCTTATATACTTAAAGAGTTTATTCAAAAGGTTAGTTTATAAAATATGTTTTGACCAGACAAGATTGTAAACAAATAGACATCCTTCCTTCATCAAAATTTTGCCTGGTCGGTCTTCGGCTGGACCATTTTATTGGAGAAGGGGACCGATATCTTAGCATGTATGTTACTAAAGGAGCAACCAACAACATGAATATATAGGTTTACTAAACTTTACGCAATCCTTAAAAATTGCTAAAGTTTCGGGTGGAAGCAAATTTGGAATCATATCTTTCAACTTTTTGCCTTTTCCATGCATGACTTAATACTATAATCACAACATATCAACTTTGATATTCTCTTCTGCTCTTTTTTCTTTTAATGTTAGCGAAATTATAACTACTAAGTAAATAACCGAATGCATGCAAGTATTGATTTATTAATGTTAAACTCTATTTAATTTATTTGTAAGTTATTAATTTAAAATTAAATAATATATTCGACTTAATTAGTACTATGTTATGGTTTGATCCAATTGTAAGGTATGAGACTTGAATCTCACATTGATTAAATACAAAGTTAGTGTGAGATTTATAAAGACTTTGAGCTTTCCACCTTCATAAGCTAGCTTTTGGAGTGTGACTCTCCCAAAGTCCTTATCAATTGGTATCAGAGCCTGGTTTCAGAGTGATAGTCCATAGAGTGGTGACCTAGGAATGCTAGCTGTGACTAACGAGGCCGTGATCAACAAGGATCTCAGAGTGGTGGCCCATGAAGTGGAGACCTGAAAGTGTCAGTTATGACCAACATGGCCGTGACCAATAAGGACATTGGTCTTTATGAGGGACCAATATTACGGTTTGATCAAATTATAAAGTATGAGACTTGGATCCCACATTGATTAAATACAAAGTTAGTGTGGGATTTATAAAAATTTTGGACTCTCCATTTTCATAAGCTAACTTTTGGAGTGTGGCTTTCCTAAAATTCTTATCATATTAACAAATTTAATAAATACTCTTAATAATTTATAAACTATTTGATTCATGTAATTCACTCGATGAAGTAAAAAATTACAAAAGATAGATTTAAAATAATTCTTATTAAGGATTTTTTCTTTAACACGAACTTGTGTTCGACCGATCAGACTTTATGAATAACATCTTATGCAACTTAAACTCAATAAATTACAAGAAATGAGAGGCACGAACCACGAGTTGGTCCACCCTTAAAAGGGTCATGTATACTTTCCATGGTCTAAGGCAGGTACACCATGACTTACTCACTCTCCATCGTTTGATTCTCTCCTATAAACTTAACGATATTAACTATCATACCAACTAACTTAACCACCATTGAGAGCTTTAGCGTATTGATGCAAAACAGTGATTACTATAACGTGCCGAGAGTTTCTAAAACACAAGTTTGGTTTCGTTTCACGTTAAATTGTCGGTGCTTTATCATGTGCAAGTGGTTGAATGACGTTTGTATTATGTTATGTTCAGAAAGAATGGGCTTGCAAGTTAAAAAATTATTAGTGGTTGGATCTCCCATTTATAATTAATGATATTTGGGCTTGGATCTTGGGCTTAATGGATAATATTTTACTTTTTCTTTTTATAATTAAGCTGGACTATGGAACTCCTTTGATGTTTAAGATTGGATAAGCATTTAAAAATATTAAGGGTGTTTAGTTAAGGGTCGTTTGATTCTACTTCTATTTTTTGATGTAGTTTTCAGTTTTTGTTTTTGTTTTTATTTTTGTTTTTTTAAATAAAAAAACTTGTTTGATTGTTAATATTAATGTAGATATATTTTTATCACTGATAATAATTACATATTAGATAAAACTTAACGATGAATTATTTTTTAATTAAATAAATTTATTTAATCTCTTATATAATATTTATTAACAAATTATTAATAAAATTATTTTATTTTAATAAATTTAATAATTTAAAAATCAAATTTTTATTTATAAATTAATATTTATTTGAAATATATTTTAATTATTAAATCAAATTTTATTTGAATATTTATATATTTTAAATTTAATTAAATTTATTAATAACTATTAAAATTTAATTACATATAATTTAATTATAAAATTTAAATAAATTTAAATTATTCATAACTTTCATTGATAATTAATTTATTAAATATATAATCTTTAATTAAATTATTCATAATTTTTATTAATAATTAAATAATATATATTTAAATGATAATATATCAAATTATGAAAAAAGTAAAAACAGTAAACAAAATCTATTTTTTATTATTTTCATAATTTTGAAAATCGGAAGAAATCAAAACCAAAAACTCAAACTGGCAAATTTTTTTTACTAAATTTGAAAACGAAAATAAAAATAGAAACAAACACCCGCTCAGATTTGAATTTTCTGAACTTTTTTAGAAATAAAGATTCACTTCTCGTTTAAAATCTTATTATAAATTATTTAAATTAAATTCATCATTTAATTTTAAATCTTTAATTTGAGTTTCTATTTTTAAATTTCTTTATTTATTAAATATAATGTTCATATAAAATTTGTCAATTATTTCAATAAAGTTTCTCACTTAATTTTTAAATTTCATTAATTTACTGATTAAACTAAATACATTTTTGACTATACATTCCTTTTGCTTGGATTGCGTTGGGTATTGGGTTGGATTTTTTTTTTTGTAAAATAGTGTTATCAAGAATATAAAATAGTTCACTTCAATGAACTTTACATAACCAAATATATTTTTATATTAAAATTTAGCCAAATGAATACTTTTATAAATTTTGTTTTTACTAATATGACATATTTCAACTATCTCTTAATGATAAATATTAGTAAAAGATTAGCAAAAGATGTTAATATTCCCCACAAAACTCATTTTTAATTAGGTTTATACATAAAATTTAGGTTTAAATATAATAGAAATATTTCAAACCTTTTTTATTTTAGTTTTTGTATTTTGAAAATTAACACTTATTTTTATGATATTATTTAATAACAACAACACTCATTAAAAATCATACTAACATGCAAGATCTGAGAAAGTCTAGTAATACACAGCCTTAACTCTAACTAGTAGAGAAGTTATTTCCAAATGATCTACTTGAAGAGGAAAAAATAAAAATAAATAAAATTACAAAATACAAATAAATAAATAGATAATTAATTAATTAATTAATTTTATCTAAATAATGTAATATTAGAATATTAGAATATTTAAGTTTTCACTTTAGAATCATAAATAAATAAAAATGTGATAAATTAAGTAAATAATAATTAAACATATAAGATAAAATAAAATAAGGTTAAACCGCCATAAGACTTTAATTTTTTCAAGTCCTCTTGTGGATTTCCTCGTCAACTTTCTGGTCCTTTCCCATGTTGAACCGTGTGAAGGTGGCAAATAAGAACACAAAGTTGTGGCGTTTGCATTATAACGCTTGGATTTTGCAAAGCCAGATAATTTCTTTAAACGCTCAACCATGTAAGACTGGTCGATTTGGATTTATCATAACCTGTTCAGACTTGATTTCTTATCGATTTTGACTCGAAATTTAATCGAAATTGAGTTATATAATCTAATTTGATTGTATTCCTATAAAATAATATCGCATTACAAAGAATATTTGAATTATTTTAAGGACACTTTAAACTAATCTTTTAGAATGATTTTATTTTAATTGTACTCTATTCGATTTTTAAAATAAACGATCAATTTTAATTTAATTGTTTTATTATCTTAAAATAATATTGTATTAAGAAGAATAATTGAATTATTACTTTAAACTAATATTTTTAATTTGAATTTAACGTAAAATTTAATTAATTAAAATCTTGATTAATTAGTTTTAAATTGAATAAGAATGGACCGGTCGGAGTTAAATTGACAATCTTGATGTTAATGCTCTGATACTCACAAAAAGCCTCGTAAAGGGTTAACATGCCGAACATCTTATACAATCACCACATTCTACTTGCACAACTCTGACGTAGTGGATAACAATGGAATCATTCCTAAATTTTATTTCTGAGATTCGAACTCGAGACGTGGAGTGATCCAGGTCAAAGCCTAGTTGGCTCTAATATTACTAAGCCACTCAAAAGGCCTTATAAAGAATTAGCATACCAAACATCTTATTGCAACTCTGACGCAGAGGGTAGCAACAAAACCATTTCCAAATTTTATTTATGAGATTTAGGGATGGTAATTTTTAGTTCATGGGCTTAAATTTATTTGTTTTTAATAGATTGACTTATAGGCTAGGCCTAGGTTCAGACAAACTCGAGGTCTAATTATTTCAAAACAATTAAAATAATATTGTTTTGCTTAAAATAGTTGAGCTTCGGGTAAATTTGAGTCTAAATTAACTTAGATCTAAACAACTCAAACCTTAATTTAATTAAAAAATAAATTATTCTATATTTTTAATTTTAAAAATTTAACGGGAGTTGGCCATGGGCCAATCTGTTGTCATCCTGTTGAGATTTGAACTTAAGACGTGGGCAACTCAGAACAAATTTTAGTTGGCTATGATAACCATTGCGCTCCCAAAACATCTTGCGAAAGATTAACATAGCAAACTTCTTACACAACTTTGCAAGAGTCTCTTTTAGTCATAATCACCTACACGTTATTCTGCCATTTCCCACGTGGGACTCCAGCAGTCATTTCCACGTGGCAGGCATCAGGGCGATGATCAGGATAACCTTCAACTGATTGACTGGACCCACTTTTTCCTGCGTTCACACAAATCAATTTGTTTGAGGATTAAGTTTGGGTACTTGAGATCGCCTGCAAATTGGATGGACCGGACGATCTTATGATACTTCTAAGACAAATTCCATGTGTAGTAAAAAGGGAGCAGATTTTTGTACTGATTATGATATTTTTATCATATTGTATTAAATCTTATCTATATATTTACATAAATTTTATATAAATATATAAATAAAATTTAATAAAACAGAATTAGAACAGAATAATTAGAATAAAAGATTTGATGTGGTGGTAAAATGAGTGATAGAAGATTATATTTGAATTTAAAGAATTTTAAATTTAATCAAAATTTGCATTTAATTTATTTTTATTTTTATTCAAATATAATATAGTTTTGATTTTTTTAATTTATGAATAGGATCAAAGGTTCAAGACTAGACCTTATACTAAGTCTAGTTGGTGAACTTCCTCTTAATAATTCTGCAAGTTGAAATATTTTGTTTACATTAATATTGATATAATGACTTTAAAGGTATAAGATTATGTTAACTGTCATCATTCTTTATGGTGTATAAACTTCTCCTTGATTAAAAGTTTTTAAGAAATATTACTCTATACTAAATTTCAATTTATTAAAATAATTAATTTCCAATTTGTTGATAATTAAAATAGATTCTTTATAAACTATCTTTAATTCAATGTAATATTTGTAACTAATATGTTCTTTTCATTATTTATTTTGATTAAAAATTTAGCAAAATGGATGTGCGGTATGGTTTAAAATATATCACATGGTGAATTTATAAAATATGTTAAGAAAAATTTAAAAGAAAATATGTATATATATACTTAGTAAAATATATAATATATTATTAAAATCATAATTTTTAAATGAATAGTTAAACTACATGAGGTATCTGTGTCTTCAAGGTAAAATATTTATTAGTCGGGTTAGGTCAATCATGTTAAATGAAATTAAGAGAGGTGAAAATGGACTAGGTCAGGTTCTGGACTAGGTTTTTATGGGCGGTCTCAAGCTCAAGCTCAATCAGATTAAAATTAAGTCCAATTAAATATTTTTAATTTTAACAAGTAAAAAATGACGTCAATTATTTGAAAATTTTAGATTTTGAATCAAGTTTAGACAATTTGAACTGAATCTGATTCGAAACCCAAAATTTTCAAAAACAGTTCAAGCAAAGATATGGATTTCGTATCGTACCAATCAAAAAACGATACAAAACCCTATTCAAAGTTATAATCGGCACTGACGATTTCATAATTTATCGACCGGTACCGTAAACTTTGAAAATTTGAGGGACTAGTTAGCAAAATATTAAAAACCCTGCACCCGCGTTTACCCTCTTATCTCTGTCTGTCTCTCCCCTCTCTTGTTGTCCCAGCAACCACATCTCCTTCAGTCGTCAGCCACTACAGCACCACTGCAGCGCTGCTTCCACTGTCTCCGATCAAGTGTGCTCATTATGTTGCCCATCGTGAACCACCTCCTAGTGGCTGGCCAACACTCCCTCATTGCCTCACAACTCCAGCAGTTCAGGTCCGATCAGATCTGAAAGTTTACATATCTTGATTCAAACTGACCCGACCTGACCTACCCACCAACTGACCCACACCAATTTAGGAATTTAGTTCATTGAAGGTTGCAAAAAGTTGCAACAAATTTTGTAGATTTGTGAAGTTGTAAATTTGACAATTTGCGAAATTGCGAAGTTGTGAATTTATGGAAATGTGAAGTTGATTATGGAATTTTGGAATTGTAGAATTGTGTTGATCACTTGATTGTTAATTTGAATATTAATTTGTATATTTGTGACTTTTTGTTGTATAGTAATTTTGGTTTGTTGAATTATGTGTTGATTAAGTTGAATTGTGTATGTTGATTGTGGAATTGCTCTGAGTAAAAAAAATTAAAAATGTGAATTAAATTGAAGAATGAAAGAATAAAGATTGTTAAATTAAAATTGAGAATTATAATTTTAGTAACATTTTAATTAAAATTAGTTAAGGAAACAAAGTATTGATAAGCATTACAAATTGAATTATATAAGCAAGCAAGATAGATTAATTTATAGTTGAATTATATATAGATTAATTTATAGTTGAATTATAAGATTACATGAAATAGGTTGTAAACTTATAGCTGTGAGTTATGGTTGAAATTGAATAGGTTATAGTTGTTAGTGTATGACTTTAGTTTATAGTTGAAGAAACTAAATAAATTATATTATATAAGTTGTATACGTATATTGTGTAATTGTGTATAATGAATACTTGAATTGTTAGTTTTTGACATATTGGTGAAACATGTTGGATGAAATGGAATTTTGTAATGTATGTTTACTCTTCATTGTAGAGTTAACTTGAGTAAGAAACTAAGAATGTTAATTAAAATTGATGAATGAAGGATTATTAAATTAAAGTTGGGAATTAGGATTTTAGTAACAATGTTGGTTAAAATTAGTTAAGAAAACAAAATAATTATAAGCATTACATAATGAATTGTATAAATAAAAAAATATTAGTTTATAGTTGATTAATTAAATTACGAGATTACATAAAGTAAGTTGCAAACTTATAGTTGTAAGTTATGGTTAAAGTTGAATATGTTATAGTTGTGAGTATATGTCTTTAGTTTATCGTTGAATAAACTAAATGAGTTGTATTGTATAAGATGTATATGTGTATTGTATAATTGGTATGTTGAATAATTAAATTGTTAGTTTTTTATTTATTGGTGAATTGTGTTGGATGAAATTAAATTGTGTATTGCGTAATTGTATTAGTTTGAACTCTTAAGTTAAATAATACATATTTTGTGATAGTAGTCAATAATAAAATTATGTGTTCTTTGTTTTGATATATTTCTTCATTTATTTTTTACAAATAAATGGAATGAAGTTCAAGTACTCATGGTCATTCAACCGTTTCAGGAAGATATAATGATCCAGCTTGAACTTATATTGTATTAGTTCCCAGTATGAAGAACCATACTATTTACTCGTTTTGTAAAGAGCATTTGAAACATGGAGGAATTGCCCGATTAAAGAAGCGTTTAGTTGGGGTTAAAGAAGATGTAAAACCTTGTAAAAAAGTAAGTCATGATGTGAAGTGGTAAATGAAAACTTTGTTTGAAAAATATCAACACGATAAAGATAGAAAGGAGAGATTGAATTATGAAATTAGTAGTGGAAGTTTATTTGTTGGTGTTCATGATGATAATGGAAATGTTGAAGGTGGTAGTGCTCCTTCCCAACAAGAAGTGAATGTTGCATATGAACCTTATATTAGGAAAAGAAGAAGACACTTGTCAAACTTTTTTGCATCACGAACAACTCCTGGACTCAACCTTCAATTTGTAATACCATGCAATCAAGAGAAATGACTTACAATGTAGATATGGTAATGGTTAGATAGTGGTATGATTCAAGTGTAGCATGTAATGCTTCCCAATCTTATTATTATCAGCCTATGATGGATGTTATAGCCTCTTATAGTATCGGATATAAAGCTCCTTCTACTGATGACTACAAAGGTAAACTTTTGAGTGGCTCAGTTTATGAAATTAAAAGTTGTTTGGAAGAAAGAATAATGAGTTGGGCAACTTATATGTGTTTGATCATACGTGATGGTTAGACAAGCAGGAGACATGAGCTTATTATTAATTTTTTTGTTTATTCTGTAAAAGGCTTAATGTTTTTTTAGGTTTATTGATACATAAGGTCTTGTTAGAAATACTGATACTTTATTTGAAATAATCGATGAAGTTGTGAATGAAGTAGAGCTAGAAAATATTGTTAAGTTTATTACTGACAATGATTCCATTTATAAAGCGGCAGGAAAAAGATTGCAAAACAAGTATAACTCTTTTTCTTGGACTCCTTGCACTACATATTGCATTAACTTGATGCTGAATAATATAGGGGATACTAGGTACTTTCTTATTATTGATGAGACTGTGCAAAAAGCCAAAAAGATGACCAAATTCTTCTATAATCGTACATGAGTCTTGAATTTAATAAGAAAGGATTTTACTAATTGTATTTCAAGATTTGCAACAAATTTCTTACCACTTTAGTGTTTTATTATGATAAAGAAAAAGTTGAGGCAGATATTTATAAGTGATAAGTGAGTTACATCTTACCATATTAAGTATAATGATGCATTGAAGGTTTCCAAAATTATACTTAAAGATACTAAATTTTGGTCCCAATGCTAATTTGTCATTCAAATTTGTGAGCCTTTAGTGAGGGTACTTCGTTTAACTGATAGTGATGAAAAAGCAACGGTAAGTTATTTTCATGATATCATGCAACGGGCGAAGGAAGCAATCAAGGCTAATCTAAAAAATAGGCCTTATTTGCACACACCTCATCTTGTAGCCATTAATAACAAATGAGAAAGACAACTTTACTCTCAGTTGTTTGCAGTTGAGGTATTTTTTGATCTTAGTGTCTATTTCAGACAAGGTTTGACAAAGAAAACTAAAGTTAATAGGGGAATGTTATTAACTATTACAGCACTTGTTGCCCATGAGATGATGCAAGATCTCCTAAGTTCACAAATAAAGATTTATAAGCAGTCTTCCAGGGATTTGGGATGCCAATTACTATTCGATAGAGAGCAAAACTTAATCCAAATATTTTTTTCACTTTTGTTACTTATTGCAAATTAATTACGACTTTATTTTATTTATAATGCTACTTTAGTTGTCTTACGACTTACATTTTTTTGGTATGACTAATTTGGAAGTGTTGTTCCAGAATTGCAAAGATTTATAATTCGAATTTTAAGTCAATATATGGGTGCAGGAGGCTGTGAAAGGGACTAGAGCATATTTGAATTCATTTATTACAAGAAACGGAATAGACTGGAGTACAATAGATTGAATGACTTGATCTTTGTTCAATACAATTTAAAGTTTCGGGAAAGGTGTGTTATTATCATTATTAAGTTAGATATATATTTTTTATAATTTTCAATAATTAAATTTAATTGTTTACTAAGGCTCTTAATAGAACAATTAGTTTAACAGATCCAATTTGCATTGATAATATTGATCTTTTAGTGAATTGGAGAACCGGGTTTGGTAGATGATAGTGACTTAGAATATAATCTTGGACGAGAAAACATTAACATGTCATTTGGTACAATGATTTTGAATGCTGATGATGAAGAGACTCATCTCAGTGATGAGGATTTTATACCAAATGAGAATTGAGAAAGGGATGTCAATCTCGGCCCGACCCTCCAGGCCCGACAAAATGGCTTCATTTTGTCTAGAACGACGCTGTTTTGTAATTTTTTATATTAAAAAAATATAGACGGGCCGGGTTTGGCCCCCGACCTGGCTATCCCGTTAGCGGGCCGGGCTATCCCCGCCCACGCGGGCCACTGGTCGGCCTGTAGCCCGGGCTCGACTCGGCCCATTGACATCTATATTTGAGATTAATGTAGTTATAGAGAGTATCCCCTCGTAGATAATTGAATGAAGTTCCACATTTTTGTTTCTTTTTTTTAATTTTACTTATATTTGATGTATATGCAATTTTCTATATATGCAATGTAATTGTAAATGTTTTCGTTTCAGGTTTCACTTTTAGTTGGTTGTTTCTTCATCACAAACTCTTGCTATAAATTGTAATAGTTAAAGAGTCAAGGATATTTATTGTTCTTTTTATTTGATGTTTTGATATAATTATTATTTATTATAGGATGAATTATATTGTATTATTCTTAATTTTATATTTGTATGATGATTAAATGATTTTTTCATATTAATTGTAGTTATTATTTATATATGAAATATTCGAAAATTAATGTTAATAAAAATAAATAAATTGTTGTTATTTTAAATTTTCTTATTATATTTTTAGAGATATAGTTGATGTAAAATTGTAAAATATACATTACAATGTACTAATGAATTATTTTGCAATTTTAAAAAAATTGAATAATTATTTTATAAATTTAAAAAATTACTTAAAACGGTACTTAGTATTAACCGATACTAATATAATAATATATCAAAATCTGATCCAATACTAATGTCGGTACGGTAGTTATAAGAATTGAGTTCAAGTCAAGTTACGCCATAACGGGCTGGGCAAACCTTGCCAACCGTATAAATTATAGCCAATCCATTGCATTGTTTAGGCTAATGGAAACAGATTCACGAATTGGTTTATTTGTGGGGCTTCTATTAATTTGGCAGTTAGCGAACAATTTAAAGCTAGAGGAATATATGAAGTCCAAGGCGGCGCCGTTATGGATCATTACAGATTATGATAGACAATTCTTTTCCCACTAGCTTGGAAGACACGAGGGGCCTCCTCTCTTTTGTAAGTTGATCGAAACTGGTTAAGAAACAGCCAGACTAGGCCCAATAATTGTGGGCCTCTAATTTATTTAACACTAATCGTTATAATACGGAATGGACCTGATCCGAACCCTTTTAATATAGGATCCGAAATATCCCAAAACTTGATTTTATTTTTTCTGTTTTATCTTCAAGTTCTTCGTTCAAACAAAAATAAAAATTTGTTTAATTATTAATATAAATATAATTATATTTTATTAGTATTGATATTTATATATAAAATAATATTTAAGGATAAATTATTTTTAATTAATTAAATTTATTTTAATCTTTTATGTAATATTTATTGATAAATTATTAAAATAATTTTATTAAAATAAATAATTTTAAAATTAAGATTTATTTATAAATTAAACTTTATTTAAATATATTTTAAGTATTGCATCAAAATTTTATTTAAAATTTATGCATTATGAAAATATAATAAATATAATTATATTTAATAATAATTAATTTAATTACAAAAATTAACTAAATTATTTATAATTTTAGTTAATTAAATATAATATTAAATTAAATTATTCATAAAATTTATTAAATAATATATATTTAATTAATAGTAAAAACAATACTTTTTATTTTTATAAAATTTGGAAAGAAACAAAAACCAATGTTTTAAAAACTAGATCGGATATTGAACCGAAAGAAAGAAAGGTTTAATATTTAAAGGTTCAATCAGTAATGAACCGTTATAAAATTGGTATATAATAAATAAGAAAGTTTGGAAAACCTAACGAGAGGAAGACTACCATGATTTGGCAATAAAACAGTAAATTCCATCCTTGAACTTTTGGGTTGTTTGTAGTTTGGTCTGAAGTTCGAAGAGAAGAGCTCGATTGCTACATCTAAAGAGGTAGTGAGAGATGGTGAAGAGAAGATTAGAAGATGGTGAAGAGAAGGCGTCGGGGAAGAGAGGAGAAGCTCGAGAGGTTCGATGCAATGAAACTTAAGTTTTGTGCGATTGGACCGGTTCAACAAAAAATTGACTGGTTCAATAATAAATTGATCAATTTTAATACATAAAAGTTATTACTTATTAGATAAAGCCAAACTAGACTATTGACTGGTTCAAAGTTTTTTCGATCGAAACGATCGATGCGGTATAGTTTTTTAAACTTTGACAAAAACTAAAAATAAAAATGCAAATGAACAAATTTCTTTAGAACAGAAATAGAAATTTAAAAAATAAATGATAATAAGCCGAGGATTTAAAAAGCGGACCGGCCGGTTCAATTCGAAAAATGTGAAACTGTAGCTTTCCGTCCGGTTCGTAGTTACAATCGTTATTATAAAAAACCGGCACCGTAAGTACAAAAGAAACCGTAACCCAGTCATCTTCTTCACTCTACTTCAAGTTTTGATTTTTCAGACTCCATATATGACCAAACTTCAATCTCTTTTAAAGTTTTGTTCTATCTTGAAAGCATTTTCAGTCTTTATCTCCGCACTAACTCAACCTATTTGTATAACTCTTTAGTTTTGTATCCTTTGTTCAACCTGTTCAACAACAAACAGAGAGGGCGCACGATTAGGGGTTTTTGGCTTTCATTTTTCAGACTTCCATCGACGTAACGAATAGGGTATTTCTATTTTCATACTTTAATCTTCTTTGTTATTGTTTTACCTTTCTTCCTTGAGTCTTTGATTCGTTTTACTGAGTTATGATTCATGATTTATGAAAATGTTTCGAAGATATCCATTTACAAGTGTGGCGAGTGGCTGTAGTCCGACAAGAGCTGGGCTGGCCGGCTCCACGTGATCTCTTGCAAGGATTGCGGCGAGATCCGTCTGGAGGATCCCAACACCGACGGTCTCGAATTGTTCAAGAAAGATCTGAATAATGTCAAGGGTGAACTATTTGATTCTGAGTTCTAATCTGCTTACCATTGATAGAATAGCTTCAAGTTTCTGTTTATCCTTTGATGATTTGAAAAGGCCAATGATGCAAACAAGTGTTTTTTTCATTGCATAGAGCATCAAATTTTAACATTGTCAGAAGTGGTATCTGCTCGTGAACAGAGCCACCCTGTGGTTTACTAGCCTGACTTGATGCCACCTTCTCGTTTTTATTCTCAAATCCATCAAACTAATAGCTGATTTTAGGCCTTTGTTAGGAAGGAAAAACCCTAGGCTCTTTATTCTGCTCTGTCTCTAAATAACTATTGCTATATCTATAGTTAAAAGGCAAACCAAATCCAAGCTTCCTAAAACCTCAATCAGCATTCATCACACTCTCCATTTTTGTTTCCCTTCTAAATTATTAAATCCCTCACGAATTCCATTTTGTTCTTCGTTCGTTAATGTTAGTCACCTCCTTCTTTTCTCAAAGTTATCATTAAGGTCCTACATCAACAACTTATCTCGAGTTCTTAATTATCGCAAGTAAGGAAGCTGCTGATCTGTTGTTGTTATGGGTTTCGCTTAATCAGCTTCTCAGCGTTACTTTTAAGGAGAGAATCATCTCAAGGTAGAAAAACAATAGGAGAAGAAACACAAATTTTGATACTTAATGGTTTCCATCTTACTATTGGCGCATTCTAATGCACCAAGCTTGGCCAGTGATTTTTTAATGTCACTTGACCATGGTTGCTTGTTTTCTCGTATTAGTTATTGCTTTTTTATGTTGTCGATCTATTTCGTTTTGTGCATTTTGGTGTTTTCCTTTGCTATTGCGAATGATTATTAGTTGGGAGCGCTTTTGGGACATCTATGAGGGTTCTGACGATTCCGTGACAGTTCTGATGTTGTTTATGGTCTTGATTGTCCCGACGAGATCATTATTGTTGCTTATGTTTGATTGTATCTTAAACTGGCCATTGTTGTTTTATCTTGATTCTAGTATTCAAAATTACTCCATTTGTCTCTAAGCTTTATGAGTTCGTTGCTACCCTATCCTGGATAACATTTAGCCTTTTACAATAACAATAACTTTGAGTCCCTTTTTGGTCTTTAAGTCTGATTTTTAGAAACTAACATTTTGTGATGAAGTGGGTGATATGCAGCTAAGTTTTGAAAAAATGAAATGTTTACATTCTTCCTGTGTTGCTGTCAACTCGGAAGTGAATATCTAATGCTGTTTGTGCTGTTGTATTGGACGTGAATCTTTGTTAAATTCCTTTACTGCCCACCTTCAAGGCGTTGGCGAAGGCATTTGAGTTCCTATGTTTACCTGTTACACTCCAACTGAACTTAATTGAAAACATTAGTACAGTTAAGAAAAGAATATAGAGATTTCAATTTAGTTTTTTCTAGTGCTTCTGAATTCATTTGCAATTGAAATTGGATTTG
Source organism: Erythroxylum flavicans (assembly GCA_027576715.1). Taxonomy (NCBI): domain Eukaryota; kingdom Viridiplantae; phylum Streptophyta; class Magnoliopsida; order Malpighiales; family Erythroxylaceae; genus Erythroxylum; species Erythroxylum flavicans. The sequence continues at coordinate 32,803,144 of JANZXP010000004.1, read as the reverse complement.
TTGTAGGTCAATTCCATGGACTTTGACTTGGACCCATTAAATGACATGTTACCAGAAACATCTAAAAACAAGGGTAATTATATATTAACTATTAGTTTTTTAGCTTTTCGGTACATAGAACATCTTCATTTATGTCTAGAGGTGAATGAAATATTGGGTACTTTGCAGGGAGGGCGGGTGTCAAGTTTCAACCTCGGGCCAAGGCCTTTTGTGGAATGGGAGCTACTGTTTCTGCTTTAGCTGTCAATAATGCAACCAAGTTACAGCCTATCTTGGATCCTATGCAGTCAGCTACAATGATGGATGCCGAAGATGGTGGACTAACCAATTCGACTGGTTCCTCTTTAGCTGGTTTAGATGGACTCGGGACAAATATTAACTTTTCATTTTCAACCATTCCATCTTCTGGAGTGCCTTTTGATGATGCTGAAGGAGATCAACATTCTAGGGTTGGCAAATCATCAGCAGAGGTTAGGAAATCTGTCTATCTGTCAACCACTTTGTAATTCACAGCGAGTTTATAAACTTCTGTTGTTTCCAGACTGTGGATATATTTTCTGGGTTGGAATGCATTCAGGATTTTAGTGTTCAGTCCACCAAAGGTACGGGCATTTCTTCAAATGTGTTTACGATTGGGGTTTTGTTTATTCAAATGTTTTCAATAACAATATGGGGATTCATTTCCTGTTTGTCCAGAATTTTCTGCTGCTTGTTCCCATGAGCTGGAAACACAAGGAAAGTCTAGCTTTCCAACTGTTAATTCTTCAGCATCCAGGGAGTGTAACGGAGTTGCAGTTCAAATTGACAGTGAAAGGATGGATTCAGAGGTGAGGGTTGATATTTTCTTCTGTTGAATATCTTGTTTGTCTAACTTAACCAAGATTATTTGGTTTTATGATTTTAGTGTCAACAAACAGCAGGCTTTCATGACTTTGAAACTCAGTGTATTCCAACTGGGTCTGTTGTTCTGTCTGGTATTGTCAACCTTTGGCTGCCCTTTTCCCTTGCATTTATCATCTGTTCCACATGGAATTTCTGACTAAATTTTTTGTTGACTCAAGAGCATTATAGTATGAAGTTTCAATCGCAGCTTAAGTTAGAAACTGCCAAAGAGACACATAATACCAGCAATCTTCATCCAGATTCTGCTATACTCCCACAAAATCCTGACTCTGTTCCCACTGAAACTGTGTTCATTGATGAGGGTTCAATGCCCACCATCACTTTTAATCATGCTATGGATTACTTGTCAATAAACTCTGGAATTATGCCCCCGGATTGCACCACCATTGAGCTTCCTATGAGTGGAAGTCAGCTTAATGTTTCACAAACTTCTAAGTTGGAGAATAACATGTCATGTTCTGAAGATGTTCTTGGAGATCCTGAAGAGCAGGTGAAGTTATTTGACATTGTTAAATATTTTTTCTTAATTTGCAAACTTATGCAGAATTTTGATGCTATAAAAATTAAATGCTTCTTCCATGTCAAATCTTTGACATGAGTCCCAAAATTCTGCTTGGCTTGTTCAGGTGAATGAAGGTGGCAAATCGTCAAGGCAACTCAGAAAGCGTAGACTTGATCTTGAACATGCTGATGAGCTTGAGCATGCCACCCAACATATGTGTGATGAATTTTCTGGTGGCGCCCTCAGAGAAGAAGACAATGATCCTGAGTATAGGTTGGATGATGATGATGGCATGGAAAGTGAAGTTGAAAGTTCACATCAGAAGAAAGAGATGAGAGAGGCAAGGAAAAAAGTTGAAAAGGACGAGCCAGTTTGCAAACGCAAGAGAGCTGACAACACATCAAGGTCAACAAAAGAAGCACCCAAGAAGTTTTCTCACTCAAGTCGCCGGAAAAGATGCGGTATCTTGATTGTTTGTTTGTGCTTTTTGGGTTGCATATTATCCCATAGCTAATTGTTACTAACCTATATTTTCTTATCCAGTGAATAAAGATTTGCTCAACACACCTGAAGATGAGCTAGATTTAATGAGGTTACCTCTCAGGGATATCATTTTGCTTGCAGAGCACAAGGAGCGCTTGACAGTGAGTACTTTGATAATAGTTTGGTTAGTTATTAATTAGAACTTCTGCGTGTATTGGCTTAGTCCATATTTAATTAAGGCCTTCTAATGCAGGCCAAAGAAGCAAAAGCTCTGTCAAGCAATCAACGGTACAATCAACTACTAAGAGTTCTTTAGATGCTTTTCACGACTATGAGCTAGTTTTTTGGTCATGCTGCTTCCAACAGTTGGGGTTGTTGTCTTTGACGTTATTGTTGTGAAGTTTTGTTTGAGTTCATTGGTTATGCCTTTTCGGTTCATTTCTGTTGGATTCTTAGATCTTAAGTGCTCACATCTATTTATTCAAATTATTTCAGAATAAAGGTTGAAATTTAAATAGAACAATAATTTACTTCTTAATGTAATAAATTCCTTTTTTCAACTTAGTATTAGACACATGCTTCACAATCACATTGCTAATGGTTTATTGTTTTGTTTACGGTTTTTCCTTATGCAACAACAGCAGCTCTTTCCAGGGAGAGCCTACAAATGAAGGGAAGTTTTATGTTTCAGAGCAAGGTGAATGCCACAATGCAGCTGAAGGTAATGCTAGGGTGCAGTCAAACTTTGTTTTATTCAATCATCAATCTTTCATGGATAGAACAACTACTGCAAGATGGTCAAAGCAAGACACTGAACTATTTTTTGAGGTATATTTCCTTATTTTCTGTCGTAATTAAATAGTTCCGTGTTATATATTTAGCCCAAAATAGTTTACATTAGACGCAGCAAAGTCATGATTATTTTTCAGTTTCTTGTCTTTTTAGTTATTACTTAATCAATTTTCAGTTTTACTTTGAATATTGATAGACTCTAATGATTGCTGAAAGTAGGCTGACTTTGTTTCTGTTTGGTGGCATTTTGAATTTATTGGTGTTCTCCTAAAAGTGACACTTTTATGTTCTCGGAATTCCTATGCAATTAGGCATGACAATGATGACGAAAATTAGAATGTTAGTATGGTGAATTGAATTATCATTTGTGAGCTTTATTTGTCTACATATGATCAACTTTCCATGGCTTCAATTTTCAAAATGCTTTGTTGATGATTGCTTTGGTTGATAAATTTTGGCCTACTTGCAATGATGAATCATCGTCAGCTGAAGAAAATATTTCCCTTTCTTTGATCAAGTTTTATGCAGCTTGTTGGTGAGGGAATATCTTATTAAATACATAGTTTGCACTAGTTGTGATGTTATCAATTTTGTCCATGGTCAAATTTGCAAACAAGATGATTGCATCTTTATGAATAGAGCAATTTGAAACCTGTTCCATAGATATAGAACATGAAATTTGCAAACTTTGGTGTTTAAGACAGTACAAAAGTTTCAGGAATGTGCTCCTTTAACATTTTTAGTTCAGGGAATATCCTATTTAACATTCTCATGGTATCTCCTTCAGCCTCTGAAATAGTAGTTACTCTTTTTTTCCCCCTAAACATTCAAGGAGTCTTGACAAATTGAATCATCAAAGATTTAATCTGGCTGTTGAAATACTTCACATTCTTGTTTTGCGATTACTGCTTAGCTTTTAATCTGAAGATATTGCATTAATGATGGCTTTTAGGGAATTCGACAATTCGGGACTGATCTATCAATGATACAACAACTTTTCCCTGGTCGAACTCGGCATCAAATCAAGTTGAAGCTTAAAAAGGAGGAGCGGCAGCACCCATTAATGGTTTATGAAGCTCTGAACAATCGTGCAAAAGGTGAGGCCATCATACTCTTTACCTCTTTCTCTTTCTCAAATGATTGCCACTCCCCTTGTTCAACCCTCAACATACACAGCAAGAAAGATGAGCAAAACTACCCATGGAAATATATGAAAGAAAAAAGTGGGTTCAGCTTGTTTCATTTGTATGAACGTTACATTTTTCATTTCAAGTGTAGTTTGTTTCGTTAGAAGTTACTTCTCGACCTTTAGAGGATTTAATGAATGGAGGTTCCAGATGGAGTTCATATGTCTTTCCTATTGTCAATAGTTATAACTTTTCTAACATAGCCGAGTCCTTTTGAACTTATTCTCCAGGCATCTTTTTTGGTGCCCATTTGCTATGAATTAACAATATTCCATGTCAAAAAAATAAAAGGAAGTCCAATTTTCTCTTGCAGATCATTCACACTTTAAAAAGGTTATTGAGCAGCTGCAGCAAGTCAATGCCCAGGCAGAGCTAGAGTCTACTAGAGATTACTCAATTGGTGAAACGGGTGATGAGGCTGCAGAGTTGAACCCTAAACCTAATGTACATCTTTTTCTTAATCATTCTGCATTTCATATTGCTATGATCTTTTCATTATGTTTGTTTAATATACTGAATTGCACAGTTACTCAGATCATGGTGCAGATTATAAATGTTTGCACCTGTGACAAATTTTTAATATTTGCAGGAGGAAGTTGTTCAGTTAGAGCAAGTTAAAGATATGCCAGCTGAGGATAAGGAAGTACATAAAGGAGAAGGTAGTGACCCTCTAAAGTCAGATGAGAGTGAGGATGAGGTTGACATATGGAGTTCTTATAAAAGTCTTGGATAAGCATTGAAGATTGATTCGCTTGATGTTGTGTACAGTTTCCAAGGTCAAAAGAATATCGATCTGTTATGCAAGATTAAGTGCTTGTAAACAACAACAACATTCAATGCAGGATGTAGAGAGGTTCGATAGTATGCGGCTTTATCTTTACATGTTAGAGACACTATTTTACTGAGCCTTTAATTGTTAATATAGTCATCAAATCTATATATCATCATCCCCAAAAACTACCATTATTAACACTTGTTTCATTTTACTTTAATTTGTTTTCCTGTATTCCAGTGATAATAGGACTATTGGCATTTAATTGATGAATATCACAAGGAATAGATGGGTCAAGTCGATGTTACTTTCTGAAACTTAGTGCATGGACACCACATTCATTCTATTCATTGCATCAGTTTCTTGACTAAGATGGTAATGGAGGTCGTGAAAATATCATTCCATTCAAGAACTAGTTTTGAGAAATCATCAGTCCTCTGCTATGACATTGATCATCATTCTCCGTTTCCAATGTTTTAAGCTCATTATGTCATAATAAACAAAGAGTTTATCTATTTATTTATATTTTTGGAGTGCACAAATTTAGGGGAAATTGTTTAGATACTAATCTTTTTTTTAGGATTTTATTTAGAATATTTTGTTTCATCTTTTAATTACCTTTCAAGCAATTTTACCTTTCACTGATCACATTTATATCAAACTCATAACAGGGATGTCAATTTTGGCTTGGATTGAGCGGGCTACGGGCTAAAATAGTTCGGCTAGATCAAGCTATAGGTTCGATTGGAACAACAAAAACGACCGTTTTGAATTTTTTTAAAAAATAAGGATGGGTAGGCTTGGTCCAGCTCGCCCTTGGTCTATATAACCATGGGCGGTTGGCGAGCTATCCAATTAGGGCTCAGTTCTAGTCGACCTATTGGCATTTTTAAACTCTAATGATGAACAGGTTTTTAATTTCTAGAAGAGATAAATTATTAATTTATTTTTACACAAGCTACGGTGTAGTTATAGTTAGTATTGTCGAGCACAATTGATTTTATGGAAATTGTCATTTAACTACCCGATACTCTCTATCCATAAATTTAATATACTAGAACAATCTTCATAGATGGATGAATAAAGAAAGTAACAAATATAAATACTAATGCAAAATAATGACAGATGAATATACCAAATTTTGTAGAAATCATCCAAACACAAGCCAATGCTCTCTTTTTTAACGGTAAAAGACATAAACCGTTATGACCCGATCAACTCGAATATCGAGTTGGGTTAAGACTAAATTCGGTCATGTGCAACTGATTCCACTTTGCACTAATAAGTTAAAAGACTAACGAACGAAACTGAGCTAAGAAAGCCTGCCTTTGCAACGAGCAAGCCGGTTGTTGGATTGTCCAATTGTCAACACAAGACCCACCAGACTGGTCTTGTTTTAGCACTAACAAACACTAATAAAGAACAAATACGAAGACTTGTCCCCCACCTTAGGAGATGACAACATAAGTTGCCATCTTTCTCTTCTTAATTCTCTCAAATGTTTGTCTTTTTTGATGTTTGGTCCTCAAATTTTGCTTGTTTATCACTTTGGTGTCCTAGCAGCTTCTAATAATACGTTTAAAACAACTTCAGAAAATTACAAAAAGAGCATCCAACTTACGAAGGTAAAAGGTTAGCATTGGCATTGGAGTGGTCCGTCTGCTCGGAAAATTTTTAAGTAAGTCCGAATTTGATGTGAAATTCAATTGAATTGGAGTAAAAATTTTAAATTTTAATTGAGTTTTAAAGTTTGGATCATATTTTTTGGATTAAGACTTGAGCCCAATTTAAAATTTAATCAATTCAATTTTTTAATAATTTCCATATTCAACAAAATGCCAACTCTAATAAAGATAAATACGTTATGAATTTAAACAAAATAAAGTTACAAATATCATAATGTTAGTCATATTTAAAATTATGTAAACCAATAATTAAAAAATTCAACTAATTGAGTCAGTTTAACTGTAAAAACTTTGAACTGTTTAATTTAAAATTTATTTTTAATTTTTCGATTCAATTTACTTTAATAACTGTTGTTGTTAAAAACCCACCAATTTATTAATTAATCAATCGATTTTTGTAAATTAATGAATTTTTATAACTAAAATTAATTAATTAATTTTTATTTAATAATATTTTTTAATTAAACTTTAATTTTTTTGACTTTCGATTATATTTTAAATTCTTTAATTTTATTCAAACTTTAGCTAGTTTTATGAGAGTTTAATACCGGTTGAATCTTTTAAACCTTAAACTTCTTGTCTTACCAATTTAACTTTCGATTTAGATTTTAAAATATTGATGTAAACTATGAATTAGGAAAGCATAGAGTTACTAATTTTAATATATTTTAGAAAATTTGAATAGTATATACTAATTCTATTATTCCACAATTAGTTGATGCAGTCAAAGAAAAATATTTATCAGAAAATTTTAATTATTTCCCTCAATTTGAAATGGAATTAATATTATAATTTTATCATTAAAATTTTCAGACTTGAAAGACGATCAACATCTTAATTTTAATGATTAATATTATAACAAAATTTAATTAATTATATCAATATTCGATAAACTAATTGCAAGCATGAATAGGCATGTCGATGGTCGACCGGGTTGGGTTATTTTTGCAATGCTTCTCAAAAGGTCTAAATGCAAATATTCATTTTAGGATTCCTGAGAATACCTGGGGACTAAAATCGAAGGAAAAGAGAAATTTTGGGCCGGTAATAGAAATATACTCAAAACGAGGGGCTTGAAAGCAAACATAAAAATACATATAGACAACACGCGACCAGACAATTAAACGCAGTCATTGTTCCTACACACCGTGCCGTTCAGACCGACAAACGTCGCCGAAGCAGAACTAAAAACGACAACTGAAATTCTTTAATAAAAAACATTATAATTTATTTTACATAATTATTAAAGAACGAAATCTTCTTCGCTAAACTCACCCGCCGTTCACGTCCCCAATTTCACAGCCTCCTCCATTTTGCTTCTTCTCGGCTCTTCACTCACTCACTCACAACCGTTGCTGTTTTAGGGTTTCACCTTCCAGAATGTGAACAGTGAAACCTTACCTTGCTAGATCCGTAGGATTCGAGGTATCTATGGGAAATTGCTGCAGATCTCCGGCGGCAGTTGCCAGGGAAGACGTAAAGTCGAGCTTTTCCGGAAATGATCACGGGAAGAAAGACTCGAGCTCCGGGAAGAAACCTCCAATAACTGTCCTCACTGACGTTAACAAGGAGAACATTGAACAGAAGTACCTAGTGGATCGGGAGCTGGGAAGGGGAGAGTTTGGGGTCACCTATCTATGTATTGACCGAAGCAGCCGGGAGTTGCTCGCGTGTAAGAGTATTTCGAAGAGGAAGCTGAGGACGGCGGTTGATGTCGAGGACGTGAGGCGAGAAGTCGCGATAATGAAGCATTTGCCGAAGAATTCGAGCATCGTGAGCTTGAGAGAGGCGTGTGAGGACGAGAATGCGGTGCATTTGGTTATGGAGCTGTGCGAAGGAGGAGAGTTGTTTGATCGGATTGTGGCGAGAGGGCATTACACGGAGAGAGCAGCTGCGGCGGTGACGCGGACGATTGTGGAGGTTGTGCAGTTGTGTCACAAGCATGGAGTTATTCATAGAGACTTGAAGCCCGAGAATTTCCTTTTCGCGAATAAGAAGGAGAATTCACCTTTGAAGGCCATTGACTTTGGTCTGTCTATATTCTTCAAACCAGGTGAGTTTGACTATTCTGATTCAGAGCCAATAAAGAAATGTGCATATTCACTATGTGACCACTGCTTTATTCTCTTTGTTCTGTTCAATTTGCAAGTGGACCAAACTATGCTGATGCAGACCCAATACAGGAATGTGCATATCACTATGTGATTACTGTTCTATTCTCCTTGTTCTGTTCAATTTTATAGACTACAATGTTGAATAGGAAAGTTTGTTATTGGCACTAGGTACCATGTCAAACAATTGAGTCTAGCTTTGTCTACTTTCCTTAGTCTGATAGGCTGATTCTAAGTAGTAGAGATTTGGAGCATTGGGTTTATTTTGAAGCTTGAGGTAAGTAGCTGAAGTTACAGCATTATGAAACAATTAGCATCAATTTTGTTTTTATCATTTTTCACAAATAACCAATCCAAAGTCTTGTGGTTAATGCATTCTGAGCATTTTGTCTAGGCGTTTAATTGGGTTCACCGAAGGCTAAAAGATGCTATTTTTGGCTTATTCAACTAGTGCATCATTTTTGGCTTATTCAACAACTAGTGCAATCATAAGCTTTGCATAACTGAAGTTTATGTATGTCTTCTTTAAAACATCAACTATTTTGATATAGTGACTGATATCCTGGTTACCTGCTAGTAAGAGGTTTCTGAAGGGTAGCCAATATGCCAGAAAATCACTTCTTCTTGATTATGCTCATGCTTAATGTTTTCATTTCTACTACTAAAATTCTGAACATCATAGGTGAGAGGTTCTCTGAAATTGTTGGAAGTCCATATTACATGGCTCCAGAAGTGCTTAAGCGAAATTATGGGCCTGAAATTGATATATGGAGTGCAGGGGTCATTCTTTATATTTTGCTGTGTGGAGTTCCCCCATTTTGGGCTGGTAATGATATTTTTGTCTTTTTCAATCATCCTTCTCTTAGATCTTTTCACTCTGAATAGGGTGAAACTTTGAGAGTAACTTACTTCCATTAAATGCAGAGTCTGAACAAGGTGTTGCACAGGCAATTCTTCGTGGTATTATAGATTTCAAACGGGATCCGTGGCCAAATATTTCGGATAGTGCTAAAATCCTAATCAAGCAAATGTTGGAGCCTGATCCAAAGCTTCGACTAACAGCAAAGCAAGTGCTAGGTAATTCACGTGATTTTGATATGTTAGCTGCACCTATTCTTGATATGATTTCAGTTGGGAATTCTTTCTCTTAACTTACTCTGCATGCACTTCATTTTTTGAAGCATTACCTTATGGTAAATATGCTTGGGCATATTGTTTTGTATGATCGACATACTACCTAATGATAAAAAAGTGCAAGGTCTCTCCAAACATGCGGAAAATTTCTTTAGGGTTTATATTTATGCTTTTTGAAAATTCTTGTTACCTGCTTCAAGGTATTGGCTGTCACTGTATTTTTTGGTTCAATGATGAGGTGTAACTGCCTCATCTAAGCTCATATTCGGTTCTTATTGTTGCTAACTCTGCTAGGAAAAATATATAAATATACGGTTCCAATAAAAGGAATAAGGCTGAGCATTTTGCTGATGAATTGTGTGGTTAGACATGTTTATCTTTCACCTAATGTTTTATCTTCACTCGTAGAGCATCCCTGGCTCCAGAATGCTAAAAAGGCTCCAAATGTTCCTCTTGGAGATGTTGTCAAATCAAGACTGAAGCAGTTTTCCATGATGAATAGATTCAAAAGAAAAGCTCTTAGAGTTAGTTCTTTTATCAATGCAGAATATTTTATCTTCATTTTCTGGGACGCTATTTCCCTGTTTTCAAGATAATTGCAACTCTTGGAACAGGTTATTGCTGATTTCTTATCTACTGAAGAAGTTGAAGATATAAAAGATATGTTCAAGAAGATGGACACGGACAATGATGGTATTATTTCAATTGAAGAACTGAAAGCTGGACTACGAAATATTGGCTCCCAGCTTGCTGAGTCTGAAGTTCAAATCCTCATAGAAGCTGTAAGTTGATGGGTTTATCAACTGTACCTGTGGCATCATTGCAACAAATTCATGTTAATATGTTCTGCATTTCTAGGTTAGACCTAAAAATTTATTCAAAAAGTCAAATCTTTTATACAACTAGAGTATAAGATGGTCACTACTCCATGGAACACTATGTGTGCTATTCTTGCTTCTGGGGAGTCTATACTGGTTCATGTTACTTTTCCACGACCAAGATTTGCAGACAGGAATCATTAAATGGGGGATATATCGAATCATAAATTAATGGTCTTACATCAATTTCTGTCTAATCGGAGAGATTCAATACACATTTTGATGGATACTGTCAAATATTGATCCATAAGGATTTTGTTGTCGGAATTTCTGTGAAATCTTCCTGAAACTATGATGAATTATTTTTGGGTGGTAAATAGGACTTAAGTGCATAACTTTTCGTTTCGAATCAATTCAAATCTAATTCTTATAGGTAAAGTCTTTTATTAATACTTGCATTTCACATGCATAGTGTATGCATCTCCTTGTAGCAACAACTGATCCACAGGAAATGTATTTCAGTCTTGCGTGGTTTTTTCATCTGTTGGTGGAGAAAGTGGTCAAAACTACAAAGATAAGATTTTGGATTCATTTGTGTACACCACTTCTTCATATTTTTAAATGGACAACTTGTTTGGAAACAGGTAGATACTAATGGGAAAGGGACACTTGACTATGGTGAGTTTGTTGCTGTTTCCCTTCATCTTCAGAGGATGGCCAATGATGAACATCTTCACAAGGCATTCTCCTACTTTGACAAGGACGGGAATGGTTTCATTGACCCGGATGAGCTACAGGATGCTTTAATGGAAGACGGAGCAGATGATTGTAATAATGTAGCAAATGACATCTTTCAAGAAGTTGACACAGACAAGGTGACAAGCAGGCAACAATTTTCTGTTGATTTAGATTTTGATACGGTTTATCTAATCTAGCATGGCTTGCCCTCATGCAGGATGGCAAAATCAGCTACGACGAATTTGTTGCTATGATGAAAACAGGTACAGATTGGAGGAAAGCTTCTCGTCATTACTCAAGAGGGAGATTCAACAGTCTAAGCATTAAGCTGATGAAGGATGGTTCCTTGAACTTGGGGAGCGAGTAATGTAGGAAAAGGTCTGTGTTTATCTCATCCACGCAAAGAAAATATTAGATTGCAGACTTACATCTTAGACTTGCCTTTCCTTGAAGTGTTAGGTGGGTCTTACTGATTACAAATACCCCTGTCCGTCTGAAGCTTACGAGGATGAAGAACACCGAGTACTCATTGTCTATCTCACATTTTTAACTCTATAACAATGGGACCTTTACATTTCATGGTATGATTCGATCCTTTTTAACCCCTTCAACCTTAGGCAATTGGTTCTGGTTGACAACGTGAAGTAGAAAGGTCTACAGACCTGAGGTATATTCTTGTCAAGAAAGAGTTCAAATGGAACATTTGTGTTAAATGCTCATACTGGGGCCAACATCTTTTGGGAGAGGGCACCTTTTCCATGCCTCATTGCCGGTGTCACTCAAGGCGTCTCAGCGAAAGAGGCTTGAAACTGCCAGACTTCTCAACCAAACTCATCAGACTTTCACCTTTCAATTGGCTGATGCTGCAAAAGGAAGCAAGAAACAATTTGCGTCAAAAATATGCCGTCTCAATTCAGAATGGAAACGCACAAATGACAACATTTGTTGTGTTAGTTGTAGGAAGCAGCTTTGTAACGATTGTTTTTTGTTTTTGTATCAATTGTGGAGTTACTCTTGATCACTGACACTGTTCGTCCATGATTTAAGTGATTAATATTTTCTGATGGAATCTGATTGCAATCATTCCATTCTCATCAGCTGCATTTCTTATGTCCCTGGTATTAACACGAGTAGTATGCAGTATGCACACTTCCCTGGTGCTTCGTGTGTGTATCTCCGGGGAATTAAGCTATTGAAGGAAAACCATATCAGGGATACGTAGCTGGTCTGTAATTTTACAGTAATCTGACCACATCCTGAATGCATCGTATCTTCATGATACAATGTTATTAAGGCCTAAGGATTGCTGGTTTCGTTATGGTGGAAAGCTATGATTCAATGTTTTAAAAATTAGACAGTAAGTTAAATTGATAAAACAACATATCTAAGGTTTAAAATGTTTAATCGATATTAGATCGTTATAAAATTGGTTAAATATTGAATAAAATTAAATAATTTAATTTTTTTAAAAGAAGAATATACTTATGAATCAAAAATTTTAAAGCCTAATTGAAAAAGTAAACTATTAAGTGAAAATTAATTAATTTATTTTAATTTATAAAATTTAATTAGTTTAAAAAACCGACCAATTAATTAATAAACAAATTAGTTTTTAACAATAAAAATATTAAATTAAAATAAAGTTAAAACTCAACCAAAAAATTAATTGATTCAAAGTTTTTATTATTAAATCGTTCGAATTGATTCAACGCTGCCATGATTCTTCCGTCAAGATTGGAGACTAGAGTTACATGTGTGTTGCTCCTTTCAGGATTGTTTTAAGGGGCCAGACCCAACTTCGAGTTCAAAAGAATTTGTCAAGTCTAAGGAAGTGGTTGGTTCGTACGAGGGAGTAGTAATAAAGATGAAAATGAATAAAGTAAAGAATAAAAATGAATATTATCATTATAATTATAATAGTTGGTTAAGAGAAATGAATTATTACCATTAACATTGACAGTGATTAGTTTGTCAAAAATATTGAGAAATAAAAATTTATTATATTTTAATTAATTAATTAATTATATTGTAATTAATTAATTATGATATATTGATTAATTAAAATATTGTAATTAAATTAATGAATGAATTATATTTTAATTAATTATATTATAACTAATTAATTAATAATATTTTAATTAATGAATGAATTAT
>JANZXP010000004.1:32733295-32756984 GCA_027576715.1 Erythroxylum flavicans | reverse complement strand
CTTTTTTAACTATCTTAAAAAGTTATGATGTATTTGGTGAATGTCTTATTGGTTAACTTATTTAACCTCAATAAGCTCATTTTTAAAAGTTCCATAAGAGGAGCTTTTGGAGTTAGTTGTTTGCCTAATGATAATATTATCGTCTACTTTACTCTCTACTTTTGCTTTATATATTTTCAAAGTTAGTTTTTTTTTATCGTACAATTATGTCGTAAAATTTAAAAGAATATAATAAAGAAGTTAATTAAACTTTTTAACCTTTATTTAATTTTATAATATTAGCTTACATTTAAAAATACTATAATATTAAGTTCTTAAATATAAAGAGTTACGTCAAATTAATATTTTTAGTATAAAACTATTATATATTGTATTTGGGTCATACTATAATTATAGATATTTTTAATTTATTAAATAATAAATTTCATATATATTATATGAAAAATACTAATATGATGTAATTCGGTGCATCATTTATATTAATAGTGATTATTATTATTATTATTATTATTATTATTATTATTATTATTATTATTATTATTATTATTATTATGCTTTTTATTAAAGTTATAAACTTAATTTTTGTAAAATTAAATATCTAAATCTAAATTCTTATAAGAATATTCAACAAACTACTAAGAAATATAATATTCATGCCCTTATAATTTTTTTAAATTATTCTCTCGAAAGTTATTTTACACATCAACAATTAATACTAAATATCTAATTTTACTAAATATCTTTAATAAACATTTGATATTATTCTCTAGTCAAATCAACTGATATAATCAACATCAGCTAGCTGCTGATAGAATCAACTATCAATTAATGTAATTTGTGTTTACTAAATAAGACCATAGTCAACTTTATTATAAAAGTCGAGTTATTTACAGCTAATTGATTTTAAGCATGCTTCGATTTAAACTAACGTTTGCTGTGAGACTAAAAGGTAATAATTGATGACACGTATCCTCAAATCCACAACTGCAGACAAGTAATACAAGACAAGAACAGGATTCTAAGTTTCTTATTACAAAGTTACGTTGTTTACTTTAAGATTCTATTTCTTAAATGATCGTTACGACCAACTCGGCTCATTAAAACGACCAAAGGAAGAAGTTTTAGTTACTATGTTTTTTAACCTCAGCATAATCATTAACGTTATCTTAGTTACATATTCCAAATTAAACATAAAAAGGCAAAAAACGGAGAAATGTATAATGTAATTAATTTCAGTTCTAAAACCTTAAACGAGCTTTTCGAAGTCGAAACGAGCTTGAATCTATTACTGTCTTCACGAGAATTCATCACTGGAATGTGGTCTAGGCTTTTCTCTCTTAACAAGTCAGAGAATCCTTATGCTTACGATTAATATCAGCAACTGCAGGAGACGTTAACTTTTATATATAGCTTTCATATCGAGCTTTCCATCACAAGACTGATATGGACTAAGTCTATACAAAAAGGGATTTATTTTTCACCCAGACTTCGACCCATTGATTTAGATCATTTATTGGGCCACTTTATTATCTTTATCTAGATCAAATTACGCAATTTAACCGATAATTTATTTAAAAATCAAAATTACAATTAATAATTGTCTAATTAATGAGAAAATGACAAAAAATGTCCCTAGGGGCAAAAATGTCTAACACTCAGATCTCCTGCTCCAATTACGATGTTTCTATCATATTCTATTAAATTTTATTCATACATTTATATAAACTCTATATAAATGTATAAGTGAGATTAAATAAAATAGGATTAAAACACCGTAATTAAAACGGAAGATTTGATGTGTCAATTTGATGATATTTGTCGGAAGAACCAATATTGGGAAGCAGTGATATTAGATTAATAAATATTAACGGTTTAGGTAATTATTAATATTAGTAAAAAATATTACTTTTGTAAAATAAAAATTTCTCATGACAAAATGAAGTATTTGATGCGAAAATACAAATTAAGGTACAAGCTGAGTACTCTTGCATGCTCGGTAACAAAACCCCATGGCTGATAGCAAGCCATAGCTCGATTAGAATATAAAGAAGTAGTTAAAAAGAAGAAGATACAAACATATCACACATCATATAATCGTGAGATTACGTTCTTATTCTTAGTAACAATTAGGGGATGTTCTGGTTGCTTTCAAGATCTTTCAACGTCAGAAAATCTGTGCGTCAGCTCCTTTGAAATGACCCTAAAACCACCAAATATCTCCAACAAATTCTTTTATTGCACACATTATTAACAGAGACTGCCATGAATCTTCTTAGAAGAAGCTTGGCACAAGAGGGGACGAGCATGTCATCATGTTCCACTGAAAGTTGATATCGTTTGTGGGGTATGAGAATTTGGCATCTCTTTGAAAAACCGTACTTTGATTGTAAGGAATTTTGTTGAATGATTCAAGTTTGTGAAGTGGTTCAATATCGTTCTCGATCCTAAGCTTCTTAAGAGCTTGGAAGCTTTCCTGAGACTGTATTTCAGTTCTGTTGTCACCTTCTGAATCAGACTCAAACTCTCTTGCCATGGATTCTGATTCTTCACACAGAGATGGCAGCCAAAGAGGAGAGAACGGCTTGCTTGGCTTGGGAATTGCAGTTCGGTTTCTACGTTCCTCAACAATCCTCTCCAGGAATCTCCTTTGTGCTTCAATCTTAAGTTTCAGGCTCTTCTGAACCTGGAAATATTTCTCAATATGGTCATTATAAGGTTGACAAGAAATTACAGAAATGTAGATTTAGGTACCTCAAGTTGGTCACTGAGTCGTCTTTGTACTTCCATCTGCATTTGTAATGCCTCATCAAGTTGAGCACCTCTGCAAGAATAATTCTCGAAATCAGGATCTAACTCGATCATTCACTAACCAATGTACATAAGAATCTGAATCTAGAGAACAATCAAAATTTAAAGCACTTACGAAGTTGCACTGAAGTTTGGTAATAATTCTGATATACTTCTCCTCTCAAACCTGCTTCCTGCAGAAATATAACGTAAAATAAGCTAAAACAAGAGAAACAGATGAATAAATCATTGAATATTATAAGAAAATAATGAAATGAAAGGTAGTTTAGGCTTACTGTTGGGTGTTTCAGGAATAAACTTCGATATCCTGTATTTCTGTTGAGGAATTTTGTGAAAATAACAAAGGATTAGAATCGCCATGATTCCATGAAAACAGGAAAGTAATGTTCTTTGACGGTACCTGCAAGTGGCTCTTAACATGGTAGATCGTCAGACCTGGAATGCTCATAGCTCTCAAAATCCCCTTCGGTTTTGCCCCTGGAAATTCCAATTCAAACACAATAATCAGTTCTCAGGTTTCCTGATGATCAAAAGAGAAACCTTTCCTGATGATCAAAGAACTCACTGTCAGGACCACCAAGTTTGTTGACCGCCTCTTCAAACCGATCGTGCAGTTCTTGTGTCCAACGTAAACGCTCTTTGCCTGAGCCATCGGAGCGACTGGAAGCCATAATCGTAAAGAAAAAGAGGGTATACCACAAAAATGGCAATGCCTCCAAGCAATGCACGATTCAATGACGATCCTGAAAGGTATTATAAAGAGACGAATCCAAACTGCATAGGAAAAAGATCACTGTTGAAGGCGATTATAACAAGGTTATTATTACAAGACCCCACTTGCTAGGTAATGCTTCATATTGTCGGTATAAACCAAAGTTTCTGTAAAGTCCAAAGGTTCTGCATATTCGGGAGTTCCTTTGTCAAATTGATCATCGTACTCAAGGTTGGAGCTAAAACGTTAAACACAGTCGGGACAGCTTACAGACAAAATGTTCTCTATCTGTCAATAAGTGGAACTTCCTGTCTACCGACAAATTCCTAGTAATCATCGACCTTAACTACATTGATCCAATCCTATTAGTTTGGATCAGGCTTTTAATGTAGCTGATGTTACATTACATAGCTGTCTGATTCAAGATCCAATCAGAGATACTAATGCTGTGGTTCAATCTCTGGGACTTTCTAACAATTTAGCCTTCAAAGCCGCAGAACGAGCTCATTTTCTTTGGTATCAGGCTTACCCATCAAGAGAACAGTTATATCAGACCCAACCAAGAGTTCCTTAGAGACACAGTACCATTCTTGAGTGCTTCCTGTTTTTTTGTACTGATTACTGATTAGAAAAGCTTGTTCTTTAAGGTCAGAAGATCACCGTGAGTGCTACTCAAGAATATTGGAAGGCATGAAAACAGAATTTAGCAATTGCCTTCTAAAACCACCTTGTAATTGATCTGATGGTCCCCAACGGTCCCAACTCCTTGTTGGCTCTTCCCAATATGGTAGCCTATCAAGTCGTTCATTTGCAGATTACCCCTCACAAATAGTTATCAGAGTCAAGCATCCTGAGAAGGTAAGATCATAAGCAGCTCCAAACTGTTCAAGGGCACGAGTTGGAAATCAGCATCTTGATCTGTAAACTGGGTCATGGAGATTTGTTAGGCAGTTTGTAGGTGAAATGAGGCAGACTGTTCATGCTGCATGCACCTCTCCTCTTCTTCATCCTGAACCATGGACTGCTCGTACGTTCAGTTACGTCAATTCCATTCTTTTCTGTTAGTTAAAGAGCAAACTTTCAGACCATGAACAATAACATCAATTCGGTATGATAATGTGATTATATAGTCGTCATCATCGTAATCACACTAAGTTTAATCTCACAATAATGCGGAAAATAGGAAAGTCTGATGGTACGCAACCTTGCTCTCATAAAATAGAAAGATAATTTCTGATAGACCCACAGATAAATGTAAATTATATAGAGTTATCAACAAATATTTTTGCACAAACTTATAATATGTATAATATATTTGTTTTTTCAAAAATAATATTGCTCAAAGTGTAAATAACTGTTATAACAAATAATTTGTATATTTAATGGATATATTTAATTGTTTTGAATATAAATAGATTGTTCATGAAAAATCTTTTTTTCATGACCAAGTTAACAGTCCAAGAACAAAATTTTTTAAAAAGTCGGTCCTCGGGCTGAGGCTTGACCTTTATATACAAAAGACACATTTTGGCTTTTTTAAATTTAAAAAAATGGGTTAAGCTGAGTCGGGTTAGGGCAAGCTGGAGTTAACCCTTTCCCATTGTCATCCCTAAGTGTGAGAGCTTAACATGAATCCTTAATATATTGTGTATTCAAGAAATAAGTTGTTAAATGTTAAGTTATATTTAAGTAATTAATATCAATAAGAGAACAATTAATCTATTTAAGTTTCCAATTAGTTTATGATAAAAAATAACAACACCTAGTAAAAATCTCACTGAAACGTGAAATCTCCAGTAGTATGCAATTTTACCCTTAACTAGTAAAGAGACTTTTTTTAAATGACCGACACGAATGAATGAAAAAGTATATAACCTTTCTTTTCTCTCATTAAACAATGAGAAACAATAAAATTTTCAAGTCAATTGGGAAAGTAGAATTAACCAAACGGTTATATATTAATGTTGTCTCTCTTTTTCTTACTCTTTTTTAATATTACTGACTATTTTGTGATTATCACTCATCAAGTTAACATAATTAGATCGAATCTTTTTAACCTTAAATCTCTTTTCGTTTAACTTCCAGTTCGGTTTTTTAAACATTGAAAGAAAGAGATAAATGTAATTCTGCGTATTTGGACAATGAATCCACAATTGAGCCATATAATTTCCTTTTCAAGATTAAACAAATGCAAGCTTTCAGGTGATTGAAAGACAATAGTCCGAGCTCATCAGGAAAATATGCAGCCATCCAATGACAGAACCTGCTTGAAGATCATTCCTGGTCTTGGAAAAGAATGTCAATACAAATTACATAGGTACCAAGTAAAAGAAACTGTCATTCTCTCTGGTGGAACTAACATACATTTTACAAATGCACTGCTCTATACCATTTATTTCGACTTGTTCGCTTAACCATGTTTACAAACTCACTTCATCTACCTTGTGATATTCCGACTGTTGGCATCTTCGGAATGAGCAGCAGTTCGCCGGTTCCCCTTAACAGCCATCGGGCTTATTGATCAAAATTGGGGCCTGCTTCCGACTATATTCCCATCCCAGTCACATGGAGTTTATAGCATGCTCAGTTCAAATCCTGGAGAAACATGAGAAATCAGGATGGTTATACCAGTTAGGCTTGGCCGGTACTCCTGCAAGCATAACAAGCGGGTTTGACCAAATTTTTCAGCCGGGTGTGTCAGCTAGCAGTAGAAGATTCTTTGGATTTCTCCGCAAGAACCTCCTTCTCCGTGTTGTTTGTATCCGCAGTTTGAGCTTGGCTAGTTGATGTTTGACTTGAAGCCTGTGGCTCTATAGCTATCCCCAGAACCACCAAAACAGACCTAAAATGCAGGAAACAAAATAAGAAGTCTTTAGTCATACAGAAGTGGAGACACGTAACTTCCAAAATCAGGTTTCCGTTATCCAGAGAAAAATTCATTTCCCGTGACCTTGGGAGTGAAGATTTAATGTTTGGCTGGCTGGCGTGAGCAACCAAAGGAGCTTTCAGTGCGGGAGTTCTATTCAGTGCATTTTCCAGTTGTGGTGGAGGTAACTGTAAAGGCCAAAAGGATATAAATTGGATAAGAACGCTTCGTTAAACACATCATGACAGAGAGAAAAAGGAAGACAAAAACAGAAACAGACTGCAAAAGGTACAAATCTCCCTGTATGACCCCGACTTCTATATGGAAATCAAACATAAACATTGAATATCTAACAATTCAAGTACAAAACCAAATTCCTGGTAACAAAAGTTTGATAAGTGGCAACCTTCAGTTCCTAAATATTTCTACCGAATGCTCCCGGCCTATCATAACAGCATGAACTAAGTAGATGTGTAAAAGTCCTGATAAAGCATACCTGAAGTAACACACCAAATGAACGAGGCATTGTCATTTGTGCACACTTTACAAATCCAACCCACAACTTCGGATACTTCCAGATCTGTGACAACAGCCTACCAGATCAACTATGAATTGATTGAATCAAATTGAATCCGTATTCAAGTTTAAAAGTATGCAAAATTCACCTGTTTGCTAACTAGACGAGAAAGGATCTCCATTATAAATTCTACCTGAAGCAATAGTAACTTAAAGAGTCAACTGTGGCAGAAAAGCAAACCTTATAATGGAAATTTTATTTGAAAGACCATCTTTTATTGTTCCATGGAAGTAGATAGCATATCCATTTTACTGCATTAATCATCTCTAACCTATTGCTTTATCATGAATTGAGCAAAGAAACTACTGATTCTTCTAGATGTAAGAAGTTGTTTTTCATTATCAGTTGTAGATTTCCTACCAGTGCAGGAAAAGCACCAATGGCTTGTAATACAGTTCGCATGAATAATAAAGGAAGAGGTATCTGTTCAACCTGTAGGATGGAATCTCGTATAAATGTTAAGTCAGATGTCATTAATAATTAACTGATCTGACAGAAATCTCAGGATAGAACTGACCAATTGATTCAAGACTTTTGCTAGAACTTGTTGAGTGAATATCTGCCGTTGCTCAAAACAAGCATTACATGCATCAGTAACCTGAATGTTCAAAAACAAGTCTCAGTTATGTAATTGTTCAAGTTCATAGAGTTTAAAAAATGAAGAAAAGAAGGGTGGGGGCATACTTTCTTCAAAGGAATTCCATCTCTGTCAGGATCAATCCCATGAATAACTATCAACACTTCAGCTGGAGTAAGGACTGGTTGAGACCCCTGCCACATATTAGCCACTTTGAGTTAAAAATATTAAAAAAAGAAAGAAAATACTATATAAACTCAGAGCACATTAATTTTGTTCTTCCACATTCTATATGTGAAAATCAACCATTCTGGATGTCTTATCCAACTTGTGTGAACAGTTCATATGAGAGCGTGTATACAAGTCCAAACACCATTCTGCCAAAGCAAGTAGTTAACTAAAAGGAAATAATTAACGCATTAAAGCTAAAATGGTTTCATTGGCCTTCGTTACATTAAAGTTCTTTTTACAAACCATAAATAAAAAAGAAAAAGATAAATTATAACAATAAAGAAGTGAAATCTTGCACAGAACAACAAATAAGGGTCCTCCTACCAACAACTGAAACCAAAAATCAAAATAATAATGATAACAACAATAACAACAGCAATAAGTAGAAAAAGGAATAAATCTTCTGTTCACATGTCAAAAACAAGTGATCCAACTGTTGGACACTACATAATGGCTTCAAATATAAGATACTCAAGCAACAGCCAGTACTCTGATGTTGAAAAGGAAGAGAGAATACCTGCAGTATGCGTGAAAGTGTGAGTTGGAACTTATCTGGAGGAAGATTCACAAGATGAGGAAAGGTCAGCAAAACCTGGAAAATGTGTTATTCAAACAATTACTAGTTGTAAAACAGCTGGGTAAAGAAACTGGAATGAACATGGTGCATGAGAAGAAGTTTATTCCCAAATACGAAAAGAAAAGAAGTTCAGGGCAATGATTTAAACGTATACGTTAAGAAAATATGAAAAATAAAGAAAACAGATTCACATGACCTAATGCTATCATTGTTAAAATACATAATAAGAGAAGCAAAGATAAAGTTGCTAATTTTAGTTCTACTCAATTTCACAATCCCATGAAGTGCAACCTACTTTAGAATCACTTTAGTAAATCTGTGTTCCCAGTGAGCTGGCTGGTGGTCCAACTCTGATTGATATATGTGTGGTTATAACAATATGTAGACGGAATGAAACTCGAAACTGACAAGAAACTACACATTCATGTTGTGTGAAGAGCCAAATAAAGGAGGATACCTCATCCCTTGGGAGGTATGGAAGTACAGGGATTAAAATCTCTACATCCTGCAACAAATAACACATTGTCTTTTGTTGAATACCCTTAATATATCAAAACTTAGAGAAAATAATGTGTTTCCTACCTTCAGTTTTGAATCATATAAATTTTTAATGGTGGATAACAACGCTGGGGAAGGAACTGCCCCGTCTGTCAATGTTTGTAAAACCTGATGTAGAAGCACGAAATTTGAAGAATAGAATCCAGGTCAGAAGAGAGATGATAACAATTTTCATAAGGTTAGAATATCAATTCAGTATTGGTAGAAATCATACTTGCATCAAAAGATTCTCACTTCCATTTGGAGGATCAGAAATTATTTCAAGAAGCTCGGAAGACGAACCCATGGTACGGACTAATATGGGAATGTGGCGATGAACAGCCTGCATCAGAGCACTGCTGATGAAGTTCATAGCAGAAATGAAACACTTTTTTAAGTAAAACCATTATCAGCCAGACCTGCTTAACTGCCTTTGGTGAACTTCTGTAGATAACAAAGATTTGGCGAAAAAGAGAGTGCTTCTGCAAGTTATATAACAAAGCAAACTATAAATGACCTAAACCAAGATCAGAAATATTCAGATTTTAAAATAGAAAAGAACTACTTGACTAAAGGAAACAAGATTTGAAATGTTACAAACCAGGTTTTAAATTAATCTTAAAGTCAATACCTTTGTGCATAGAGCAAAATACAAGGACAAGCAACGCTGGGCCTCAAACATGGAGATTGATGAAACACTTTCAGTTGTGCAAGATTGATGAGTCTCTGAGATATCCTTACTGATCGCACTAACTGATTGATGATCACTTGATTGCTTATCCAAATTGATATCCTGTCAAAATTTGCAGCCAGAACACAACTAAGTTATCAACTTGACCAGGCTAAAGGTCAGATAGAAAGGGAGAGAGAGGCCGAAGTGAAGCTCACATCTCTAATACCTTCTGTAATTCATTAATAGAACCTTCAGCACCATTGGCATCTGTAGCATCGCCAGTTGCTACAGAAAGCAACATTTCATTTGCAAACTTCTCTATTTGCTGAGCAATAGAAGAAAGAGGATAAAGCTTGTTTGCTACCTGCAAAATGAACATCAGAATTTCAAAATAGATTACAGATTGCAGTTTATTTGGGACTTCAGTATCAAGTTGAGTGTAGGAACCAGGCGAATTGCCTTCATGCGCACTTCCTCCAAGTGATGAACTGCACTCTTCCCAATGTAAAAGAAAAAAATCAATAAAGGTTGAAACATGAAACACAATAAAATGATCGATGAGAAAACAGAAGAAACCTGCAATGCAATTTTCAAGCAAACTTCTCGCATAGGAGGCCTCAACAAAATCAGGCTCCAGACAGTGCTTAGACCTTGAGTCACTCGATCTCCACTTTGCGCCTCCTCAACTTTATCAGAATTCCCAGGACAACACAAGCACTCCAATAAGTTCCAAACTGACTTTGGCAAATAAGGAGCTTCACCCAGTAATCTACTTAAAGATTTATCAGAAGGTGGAAAAGAATCTCTAAGTGTTTCAGCCTGCATTCACCAGTAATTTACAGTCTTGACAATTAATAAATTATTGAGCAGCCAAAATACAAAGGAAATGAGCACGAACCACTGCCAGAAAGAATGTTTCATATACAGAAGCAGCATTCGTAGAAGAAAAGAAGTCACGCTCTTCTTCTACCTCACCATACAACCTGTAGAGGACACGCAAAGTTAACTCGTGTCCCTGAAGTCATCCAGTAATTGGTGTCAGATATAACAGATTTTTAAAAGAGTATAACAAGAATACAACTATAAACACATTCCTCTTCAACAGTTGTCAATTAGGAGTTGTAATCCAAGAAAATTTTAGCAACATTAGAAACTAAGATGCCCACTGACTTGAAATGAATTCTTCACTAATTCAAGGAATATTAATATGCTTAAATGCTGGCAGTCAGATATTTTTACTGCATTAGAAGGCTCTTTCAATAAAATTGAAAACATCAATGAGGTCGAGGAAATTAGAATTCCAGAGCAACAATATGTCTCACAACATTTGGCAATCCAAACATCTCAGAAACAAAAATATATGGAAAAGGAACCCCAAATGTAGGGTGTGTGTGTGTGTGAGAGAGAGAGAGAGAGAGAGAGAGAGGATCACCCCTACACAAAAGATCTAGTAGTCACTGAACAACTAAGGAAAATTGAAAAAAGAAAAAGGCTGAATGCTCAGTACCTCATAATTTATATAATCTGATAATATGTGCTCCTGAAGCACTTTCCATGGTTCCAACTCTGAAGGTAACTGCAAATGATATAATATGTTATCTGATATAGTAATGGTATGCTAACTTGTACCCTGGCACAAAGTAAACCATCCTGAAAATGCATCCATGTAAAGGTAGAAGTACCTCAACTCCTAGATAAGCAAGTAAAGAAAATCGAACTTTTGAACCTCCAGCAATTGTTACTTGTTTATAGGCCTCAACGATGCGTGCAAAAGTCAAGTTTTGCAATTGATCCTTCTGTTCATCAGCAAGGCTGACAACAGGTGCTGACATCTTAGGAAGGGTAAAGGTAGGTAACACAACAGACGTGGCTGTTGAGGAGACCACACTATTGGAATCAATAGCAGCTGCTTTTGCACTAAGTTCCTCTGACTTATCTGTTGATATTGATGGATGTATATCCAATGTTGACCTATCACCCAAACTTGTAACTTGTTCTTGACTGGCGTCATCCACATCAGTAGAAACCATTGAGGAACCACCCAGAGTCTCAGAAAATCCATCATTACGACCAGAAGAGTCTAGACCCGGTATCTCGCTTTCTAAATTTCCAACATCATGGGTATAAGAAGGAATGTCTAAATTGTCCATCTCCATCCTAGATATGTCAAGGTTTGCAGAAACCGGTAATCCATCTGGCAACATTTCACTATCAGCTCCATGACTCATTCCATCATCTACAGCAGCAACATCAGATGGGCTTGATAAGTGAAGATCCTCCTCCTCCTTTAGAGGCTGCAATTTTTGTGAGCATTAACATATATTCAGAATAAATCCAAACCCAAAAAGGAAAAACAAGATAATTGAGATTAGCTAAAAGTAGTACAATGCAGGGATAGCATGTTAATCAAATGCACAAAAAAATGTTGAAATTCAGGACAAAGAGTAAAAAGTGTCAAAGCCTTACTGTTTTGAAGTCAGATGCTGACTGGTGAGCATTCAAACGTGAAGCTATAGGGGGGAAAGAAGTAGACAGTGAAAGAACATTAGCAACAAATGAAGGAGGATACTTTGCTTGAGTATCACTACCAACTATAGTCATGTCAACTAGTGATTCATCATCTCCTTCAGCTTGAGAACAACTAGAAGGGAGGTTGCGCATATTAGCCATCACAACTTCAGCAAGCAAGTCAGCAGAAATACTTGAAATAAGAATCTCCAAAGAACCAACAGCTTTTTCACCCTGAGCCACTAAGGCTCCAAACATGGCAACCAGTTGTTGTACAGGTCCATTATCATCATCTACTGTATTAGCAGCATGTCCATCGGATGAAATGTCATCCTGAGACACTGTAACATTCCTGCTCGACTCTTTAGTTGATTCCTCCGAGACACTAGGAGTTGGTTTAACACGTTTACCACACAATTCACTATCTTCGGCCAAATCAAGAGCATCTTTTGACGCTGATCTTTTCCTCCCCTGTTTAATGGGTGTATCAGCAAATGCTTTAATCCCCTCTTGAAAAATATTAAAGATCTTAGAAAGAAACTTCAAATGCATGTATGCAAATATACGTGAGATCCTCATATATGCCCATGAATAAGGGGTGTAAATAACAAGAAAGCAAGTACCTTAGAAACCAGTACAACATGGCTATCCTCATCTAAACTCCCCTTGTCATTGTCATGTAGGCCATCTTCTGCCAACTTTTCTGCTTTCATCTCTCTCAGACAACCAACTAGACGATCCCGCCACTGCAGAATGACAGAGAAAATTACTATTTTGTTTCATAGATACAGAATGATTCTAAAAGCATGCTACTGCAATGCCCTTGCAATTACTGGATAGGATTATCACAAAGAGAACATATCAAAAAGCATAAGGAGCATTGAAAGGGCACAACGACAGTGCAAAAGATAATAAAAACCAAGGAATATATCTAATAGTCACATGTTTTTTGAAGTCAAAACCGCCTATTCATTGATCTTTGGCACAATTCTCCAGAGATGGGGACGAATACTGCTACCAAATGCGAGGAAAATCAAACAAAACTATAAATCTTGCATACCGGCTTTGCCCCTGGGTGAGTGCACTTCAAGCAGGTAATGAGAGAATTTCTGAGAGCAAGATGTGCCCCTGATGCATACACCCCTTCAATAGCAGATCTTGGGGGAACCAAACTGAGTAAAACTGGCAGGATACGACCATAATACGCAGGCCTTTTCTTTGCAATTGTAGCAAGACTGGTAAGAAACAAAGAATGATATTGCAAATTATCCAAGAATCAAGATTGCAGAGCTTCTACAGGATTATAAGAGTTAAACAACAATGAAACTCGTCAAGCAGACTAAATACCCGTACAAGTAAAGAACTATGCTGCTAAACTGTAGTTAGACACCTACCTATTAATAAGCACGATGATTACCAGATTACTCAGAGATTTCACTGCAGGAAATCTAAGCTGATCGAGCAATAATCCCAACCTTTTGCTGGCTTCAATTGACAAATCTCCAACATTTAGTATAGGATGGCCCCCACGAAACCATGATATGTTAAATTGATCAAGCTCCCCTACAAAATAAGGAACAGAGCTAAATAACTAAACATAACCAACGAACTGAGGCACAAGATACCAAATACTGTATCATGCCTCTACAACTCCGTGCATGTGAAGAAGAAGGTGGCGTTATTTACCTGCATGGGGAGGAGGGTTTGAAGGGCCATTAGGATCAGGTGTGTAAAGAAGAATGACAGCTTCAACAAACTTGAGGGCTAGCATCCTTACACCTCCATTTCCCGGCTTGAGAATTAGGTATGACAATGAAATCAGACTTTGGTGAAAGTTAAACTCAATAGTGAACCGGTATCAAAAATGCAATTACCTGAAAAGCTATACAGTAGATCTGTTCCTTGAACTCTAGCATTGATGACCACGACAACTTAACCAAATCATCCAACTCACTAGTGTAAAGACCCTGGAATATTTCAGGAAACAAATATTGAAGTCTTCTTTATTAATTAGAGGGCAAAATTTTCAAAAAAAAGGCAAAAGTAAGCATCCATCTGACTGTGTTAACGGCATATAGCAACAGATAAAATAAGTTAAGCCATTTGCGGTGGCTTGATATCAAACAACAATCTTAGGCTATGAATGTCATAAAACAAAGTTAATCCTCGACCAACGAATAAAAAAGAAAGTACCCATCATGGACTTCACCAAAAATAACCTGAATTGCAACTAATTGAAGAATAGACCGGAATAAATTAGTCCCACAAGTTATGGCTTGTCTAGCAACAGCTGGTGTACGATCTTCCAATACGCTCATCAATACGGGAACAATTTCAGGCACAAATTCGCAGTACTTCAATCCAATATCTCCAATTATCCTACACAATTCACACACGACAAAGATTAAAAAAAAAAGGAAAAGAAAAGCAGTCAAATCCACAGAAAACACCATCTCGACACTAATTTAGGTTTGTCCTTAGTTTTCTCGTCAGTAAATTGCAACAATCAAGAATACGACCGAACTAGGCTTAGCGAACCGTACTCCGTAACAAATTTGCGAACCGGGGAATTTTGATCGGACTGCAACTCAAAGAAATGCGGAAGCAACTGGGAGATCGAACCGGCGTCGTCTACCTCCACTAGTCTCTGCTTCAAGACTCGCAATTTCCCGAGCTTGGAAGGTACGTCAATGGCGGATTTCACAGAGTCGACGAGACTCACGAGCCTCTCTCCCGAGGTCGAATTCGCTACCGCGACCATTTCTTGAAACCAAAAAAAGAAAAGAGGACAAAAAAAGCCCTAATTTTGTTTTAAAGGCTTTTGATTTATAGGAGAGGGAAAAAGAAATGATATTTAGATTTTGAATCAGGAAACGGGTTGGGACCGGGTCATGATGTTACCGGTGGTAGTCGGGGATTGGGATTAGGGTTCAGATAAACCGATTTCGGAGGTGCGTCACGGCTTGGTAGTTGATTTCACTGAAATCACCATTAGGTTAAAGTTGACCGTACGGTACGGACCATTAAAATGAAAGGTCAAAACGGTGTGTTAGGCTTATGTCGGTATCTATATATATATTTATTTATCCATCGCAATTTTTAATCACACTTACATGTTTACATCTGTAAGTGAACAATAAAAAATTAAAGAAAAGTGCAGTGCTATCATAAAAATCTATAAGTAGAAAAAAAGTTACGGTAAGAAAGTGCTTCTATAGTAGAAATTCTACTTTCTATTAATAACTTTCTGATGATTATTATTTTCCATTATATCCTCAACTAACAGAAAGTAAGTCCAATAATATAATTTTTTATTAAATATTTTATTTATTTTATTTACATTTTTTTATTTTAACTTAATATTTTATTATTTATAATTTTAAATTTATATGACTAATAACATATTTTTAATTATTTATACAACAATTAATTGTTTATTAAATCAATAGGATTTTTAATCATTTTATCTCTTTTCAGCAACCGCAACCGCAATAACAATTATCCAACATCTATTTTCACGTTTCAGCAGTTACCAAAACATCAATCTCAAAAACATAAATACTTATCAAGAATAAGTGCTTATCATTTCAGCCGGATATCAACTGTCGCCGCTCTCTTAAACCAAGCCTTACATTTGGACTTGCATGAAAATCTAATTTAATTATTAATCACTATTTTTAGAATAAATGAGACAAACCAAATTTATTAATGCTCATATCTTTCTAAAATTTGAAATTTTTTTAAGCATGAAATCTTTTTTTGGTAAATACAAATTATGGATACTAAAATGCTTTTACATTTTAAACTTTTGTGTAGAATAATACGTATTAAAAATGAAATAAAAAATAAGGAGTATTAATTGATATTCGTTTTTTGTCATTAAAAAGAGCTTATGACTTTTATTTATAAATTTATTTATTTTTATATGAGTTATTAAAAACCGTCTTTTTACTAGTTAAGAAAATAGGCAGGCAGAAATGAAAAGCAAAATAATAGCAGAGGGCACAACTGAAAATAGCTAAACAAAAAAGAAACATTCATACTAAAAGGCAAAATTCAGGATAAGGCGAAGAGAAAACAGACATGGCTATTCAAATGAACCACCTACACACGTGCGTATGGAAACGAACGGAGCCACCCATCTCTGCCCTCCGAGGAGGAGGAAGATTTCAACTCAAAACGGACCTCGGACGAAGAATTCGAGTCAAAGCAGAATCAGCCGGTGCCCGGCAGCTAATACAGTCGGGCATTGTCAGGCCTATAGTGGCTAAAGATGCTGCCATGGCAATGAGCTCAGATGGCTACAAGCTTCTGGACATCAGACCAAGCTGGGAGAGAGAGAAGGCAAGAGTGGCAGGTTCCTTGCACGTTCCTCTCTTTGTTCAGGACTTGGACAACAGTCCCTTAACTCTTCTGAAGAAATGGGTTCATTTTGGTTACATTGGGTTGTGGACTGGTCAGAATTTCACAATGCTGAATCCTGATTTTATCCAGCAAGTAGAGGCAATTGTTCCTGATAAGAAGACCAAGCTGCTTGTGGCTTGTGGGGAAGGGCTAAGGTGAGGGATTTTTTGTTAAAAGCCTGCTGCCTAATATCATCTTACAAGAAGTCTCTGTTTCCTTGCAATTCATCAGGTCAGTGATGGCAGTTTCCAAGCTGTATAATGGTGGATACAAGAACTTGGGATGGTTGGCAGGAGGGTTCAACCGATCCGTAGACAGCGATTTTCCGGACACTGAAGGCCCCGAAAAGTTGCAGTACGCAACCATAGGGGGTGTTTCCTACTACTTTTTTCAGCTGCTTATACTCTTACAAGCTGTGGGTAAGAATAGTAATTGATTACCAATTCCATTGTTTCATCAGTTCTTGGCTACTCGGGTGATGTGATTATCATCATATATAAATTTCAGTTCTAACACATTAGATGCCAAACAACATACTGGAGAAATTATTGAGCCACAAAATAAGTATGAAACAAAGATTGGGAAATAAATCATCAAGGTCTTACATAAAAGTAAAAGAAAAAAAACATTTCCAACATCTGAGTTCTGTCTTTGTGACATTTTATCATCAGAGATTAAAGCGAAAAGAGAACATTATACACTAAGTGTCGATCAATCCATGATAGTTCATGCTTCGGGGAATGATGCGAACTGCTTCACAAATGATAACTGAATCAAACAGGGCATCCTTGTTCTCCATCATGTCTGAAAATTAGGTTCTGAATTCTGAAACAAAACAATCACCATTCTCAAATGATATAAATGTATAAGGGAAACTACTTTGCAGGGAGAGAAGTAGAGGGTGAAATATATAAGAAGGCAAGGAGAAGGCAGGCATAGCTTAAGAGTACAAGGGAAAACAGAAAAGCTAAATGTATCGTTGTAAAGTTAAATTAACTAAAATTGTGATGGGATGGGACCATTATTAACAACGAAATAACTAGATATGAACTCGGTTTAGTGATGTCATACCTCCAATTCTTTTTCATGTCTACTTTATATTTTCATTTTCGTTTCCAACAAGCATAGGACAAAGGAGTATTCTGAACGCAAACATCACCCCTCTTCACTATCAACTACAGTTGGACTCCTTTAAAAGTACAATCCTAAATGCACCGGGCCAAGAGTTCTGTAATACCAAAAAGTAAAACCTTCTCACCCAATTAGGGTTGACTGGGCTGAGCCGAACAGAATTCCTAATCGGCCCAAATAAATGAACTCAATTGCAATCAAATATAATTTAATCTGTTTTCGAGTCAAGGTATACATTGGCTATTTTGTTATCTCTACACCCATATACATTGATTTATTAAGAACACAACAGACAAAAAAACATGCATGTAACTTGTACACATCAGTCTTAAAATCAAAATGCTATCCTCAGGGCTCCTTGTTACGAAGAAGTGCTATCACTTAGGTCTCAAAGGATTTAATAATTTAAACATGCAAAAGAATATTTCGGGTAAAACTTGCATGCATATTTTCTACGATTTGGATTTATAACTTACAAAAGGGAACCTCACTACTGGGTCGCTGATGCTGAGTACACATCAAATAGCTTCAGTAACTGTAACTAAAAGAGACTTTGTTCTAGTCTGTAAACCAAACCAAGCAGAACTCAAGCACACAGCGAAAGCATACACAATAATCATCACATGTAAACACCAGTTTTGAACCACATAAGTCCGTCAAGTTGATAATTGCCATTTAAACAACCATACGAGTGAATTGAAAAGCTTCCAGAGAGGAAGATTTCCATTGATAATACCCCACCATCATTAACCATACGCTTTGCCACTTCCTGACAAATAGCAACGACAAATATAATAGAACCCACCACAAGCTAAGCGGCAACCGTACAAATATATTGCCAAAGTTAAACCCACAACCAAAAAAACTTGGAGAAAGACAAAACGAATCAGAACAAATAAAATAACAGCTTCCAAATAAAAACAAATAAAGTAACAATATTATTAATCAAGAATGAAGGAAGGGACTTTGAATCTCACCTCCCAAACGAGGTCGCAAACCACCTATCGCCCTTACTCCGACCGGTTAGCGAACCTTTCCACCTTCTTGTCACTCAAATTAATCCCCACCATAGCCTCACCAAGCCCACAACTAACGTCAGCCAACACGCTCGGGTCACTATAATGAGTAACCGCCTGCACAATTGCTCTAGCCCTCTTGGCTGGGTCTCCACTCTTAAACACTCCAGACCCAACAAACACTCCATCACAACCCAACTGCATCATCAACGCAGCGTCCGCGGGGGTCGCCACCCCACCGGCGGCAAACTGCACCACCGGCAGCCTCCCCAACTGCTTCGTCTGCATCACCAAATCGTACGGTGCAGCAATCTTCTTCGAGTAAGTAAAGACCTCATCATCGTCCATGTTCCTCAGAAGCCTAATATCTCCCATCACCGACCTCACGTGCCTGACAGCCTCAATCACATTCCCTGTTCCCGCCTCACCTTTTGTTCTAATCATCGCCGCCCCTTCTCGGATACGTCGAAGCGCCTCCCCCAAATTTCGGCAACCGCAGACGAACGGAATCCGAAAGTTATGTTTGTTGATGTGGTTCTCATCGTCGGCCGGAGTGAGGACCTCGCTCTCGTCAACATAATCGATACCAATAGCTTCGAGGATCTGCGCCTCCACGAAGTGGCCAATACGAGCCTTGGCCATCACCGGAATAGTTACAGCCTGTTTGATTTCTTTGATGAGCTGAGGATCGCTCATGCGAGCGACGCCGCCTTGCGCTCTGATATCCGCCGGGACTCGCTCCAACGCCATGACAGCACACGCTCCGGCCTCCTCAGCGACACGAGCCTGTTCTGCGTTAACAACATCCATTATAACGCCGCCGCGGAGCATCTGAGCCAGCCCTACCTTGACGGAGAACGGAGATTTCTTGGCCTCCGTTATCGCCCCGTTGCCGTAAACCGCCACAACACCTGTTCCCGCCATTTTTATAGAAAGCAAAAGGATGAAAAAAAGTCCTCAGACAGCAACCCCCAGGGAGAGAGAGAGAGAGTTCGTGAGAGAGGTGACGAGAGAAAAGGGCACTGAAGGTGCTTAAGTAGAGAGGTGGCTTGAATGGTTACGAGTGATTCAATGCTGCGAGATGACGTAGACTCGATGGACTAGACGGTTACTAGATGTCGTTGAATTGATGTGATTTGATCGGACGGTGGCGATTGAGGGTTCAGGGAATTGGCGGTGGGGGTGAGGAGCTGAGGGGGTGAGAGAGGAAGATTGGTGACCAAGCAATTTTCGGTATGCGGAACCTCGGTTTAAGCAAAAAAGTAGGTGACGTGGCCAGATACGAGTCGATGTTTGAATCCAAGTTCCCATCCTATGTTAATAAAGTGGGTGACGTGGCCAGATTCGAGTCAATGTTTGATTCCAAGTTCTCATCTTCTGTTTATTAATTTACTATTATTATTATTATTATTATTAAAGAATTGAGATTAAATTCTCCGTTTTGATCAACCTATTCGTACCTTATTTTATTCAATCTCATCCATACATTTATATATATTTATATAAAATCTATATAAATATATGGATAAGATTAAATGACAGAAGATTGAAACATTCTAACTCGGTCTTTTTTTTAATGTTATGTTTTGATGTGTCACCTACACTTTTAACACGTAAATATTTAATACAATCAATAAAAAATATAAGGAATTGGTATGATAAAAAATAATATTTTATTGTATTTTTTACAATAAATAATACAAAAGAATTAAATGACTTCTTATTATATAAGGATAACAAATTTTAAAGTTCCTAAATTTTTAGAATTTTTTGAAATTTAATGATAAATTTTAAAATTTTTTACTAACTTTTTAAATTTTGTATAAATTAAGTTAAAATGTTGTTTTTGCTAATTAGGTATATCCATCAAATACCACATGGATATCCATCTATTAACTATAATAGCAAAAACGACATTCTAACCTAATTTGTGCAATTTTTAAAAAATTAGTTATTAAATTAAAAATTTTAAAGCTTGGCCCGGGTTAATTGGATTCGGAGTCATGCTTAGACCTTTTTTTTTTGGTTTTAGGCTTCAAGTCAAGTTTAGGCTACTCACCTGACTTGAAATTCAAAATTTTCAAGATAAAATAATTCATTCTTTAAATTTGTAAAATTAAAAATTTATTTAAAAAGTTTAGCTTATGCTCGATTGAACTTTTGGTGGCTTAAACCCAATCGAGCTCAGGCTTGAGCTCGGGTTCAAGCTAGGAGACTCAACCTTAATTTAGCTTCTAGTCGATGAAATTTAAGGTATTATTTAAGCCTTAATAAGCCTAAATCTTAAAGCCTAATCATGACATTTCAAGATTGACTAGTGCCTGATCGGCCCAAGCTTAATTCGATCCAATACTAATCTTAAATTTTATTACCTATTTAGTGCTTGTTTGCATAGGCTTATACTAGTAGAACTTTTATCAGTAGAGTTTTTTTTAAAAACTTCAAATTTGAGCTTCTTAAAAAGCTTTATTTTAGTTTCTAAAAAAGTCATTTCTATTAAAAAATACTTTTAAATTTTACCGTCACACACTCATTTTTTTTTAAATAGCTTTTGCAGTAAAAAATAGTACTTTTTTATCCTCCAAAAGTAAAACCAAACAGGCACTTGTTGCGATTTGCTAAATATTTTGCAAGTCATTGCTCGTTACTTGAGTTTGTTACTTATTTGCCAAATTGACTTATTAAGATTGCATTATAAATTATATTTTTATTATAATAAAATTAAAGCATATGAGTTATTTTATAAAATAAATAATTTAATGATTTTTTGTTAATCTACGAGGTGTCTTAGGAGGGTCCCAACTATAGAAAAGTGTCTTTAAGCTATTTACACTCAGATTAATCTCCTCTCACACCGGGTTAGCCCATAAGGAGGAAAGTGCTGGCCAAACAAGTTTTTCCATTCTTAAGACTTGAATTCGAGATTTTTAATTAAGGGACGAGAGTATTAAATCACTTATACCAACTATATTTAGTTAATAATTTAATGAATTTAAGTAAAAGATAAAGAGCGTACTGACTTTAGACCAAGTCAAACCAAATCATTTTTGCCATTACTAAAATCAAAGTACATGTATAATTATAGCACTAAGAGAAAAAGATACAACTTAATATTATGTTTTCTGCACAAAATGAGCACAATGCAATGCAGGGGATAAGGTAATGATGAACGGTGGGGATTAAGGGACTAAAGGCCGCCACTCATTTTCAATCTTAACAAAAAAGCTCTCCTCCCCACAAAATCAAAGTGGAGGCAGAGTGGCAAAGAGATCTCCTTCATTTTGTCTTTTCTTTCACTTTTTTAATTCATTGATTCACTTAAAAAGGTGTTTTATTTATCGACTTTTTCTTAACTTATTGAATAAAAGTTATTTTTTTACTAGGTATATTAATAGGCTGAGTCGAGTCTGAGTTATCCTCGACCTAGTCCCAAGTTATGATACCCTAGCAAGTTGGGATGGACCGGTCCCGAACTACAGGAGGATCAAGTTTTTAAAGGAAAAAAGTTTAAAACTACGTCGTTTTAGATAAAACGACGTTGTTTCGAAAAAATTAGGCACGGCACGGGCCAAGTGGCTAGTGCAGGTTGACTTATTGAATAAAAGTTATTTTTTTTACTAGGCATATTAATAGGTTGAGTCGAGTCTGAGCTATCCTCGACCTAATCCCGGGCTATAGTAGCTTAGCAACCTGGAATGAGCGAGTCCCAAACTATGAGAGGATCGAGTTTTTAAAGGAAAATTTTTAAAAGTCGTTTCGAAAAAATTAGGCAAGGCACGAGCCCGGTGGCTAGCACGGGCTGACCATAGTTGGCCTATGGGTGAAACATGGCCGGCTCGGGCGCATCATAGTCCGCTCATGGCTCAACCATCCCAGGCTAAAAATGGGTCAAGTCAGGCCGTTATTTCTATCATTATTTTTTATTATCTTAAAAAGTTATTGATGTATTTGATGCAAAATTTATTGATTAACTTAATTTAACTCAAATAAGTTGATTTCTAAAAGTTTTATAAGAGGAGTTTTTGAGGTTAGTTGTTTACCTAATGATAGTATTGTCTCCCACTTTACTCTCTATTTTTACTCTTTATATTTTTAAAGTTAGCTTGTTTTATCATACTGAAATTTGAAAGGATATAATAAAGAAGTTAATTAAACTTTTTAATATTTATTTAATTTTATAATATTAGTTTATATTTAAAATATATATATGTGTTATACTATAATTATAGATATTTTAATTTATTAAATAATAAAATTCATACGTATTATATGAAAAATACTAATATGATGTAGCTCGCTGCATCATTCATATTAATAGAGAATTTAACGTTGGACTATTATCATCATCATCATTATTATTAGAGTTATAAACTTAATTTTTGTAAAATTAAATATCCAAATTCTAAATTCTTATAAGAATATTCAACGAAATACTAAAAAATATAATATTCATGTACTTATAATTTTTTTTAAACCACACCCTCATAAGTCATTTTACGCATCAATACTTATATTAAATAGTTAATTTTACCAAACATCTTTAATAATAAAATCAACCAACCGTTAACCGTTAATAAAATCAACTAACAGCTAATACAATTCGCTGTTTGTCAAAAGGGGCTAAATACTTGACCTTGGTGTTAAAAACTACTTTTGCACTCTCATACGATTAATTGGTTCTTACCTTATACTGTTAAATATCATTCGTATATTTATATAAGGTCAACATAAATGTATAGACAAGATTAAGTGAGACAGAATTAGAATACTCTAAACATAAGGGTGCTCCAACCCACTTTTATCTTCGAGTTGAGTGTCATTTGGCATTATCTTAATTAAATGGAATATACATATCTAATTTAATTTGATTATGTTTAAATTAAAATTAAAATGATATTATTTTGATTGAAATAATATATATATTTTAATTTTCGATTTGTCATCCTGTAAGTCATCAAGTTAAAAAACAATTACTGTCCGTATGGTTGCTGTCTCTAGTTTCTGGAGACGGAACGGAACAGAAACTTGGAGACGGAACGGAACAAAAACTGGAGACAGTGAGTTGTTTGGTT
>JANZXP010000004.1:32716724-32733195 GCA_027576715.1 Erythroxylum flavicans | reverse complement strand
TTAATTAAAATATTATAATTAACTAATAATATAATTAAAATATTCATGGGGAGGGGTTTTCTTGTAAATTTATGTGTTTGTTTTGTTTCTGTCTCCGTCTCCGTCTCCTTGTCCTCTGGTTTTGGAAGGAACAAAAATTTTATGTCTCCGTCTCCGGAGACGGGACGGAAATTGGTGGGGACAGTAAGCAAACAGGTCGGGGACAGAATTTTTCTGTCCCTGTCTACTGTCCCCACCCACGGGGACAGTAACCATACACGGGGTTATAGAACCACAAGTCCAACACGAGACGTTTAGACTGGTATGCACATGTGAGCAGCCTCTACCACTTTTTTACTATTTTGTTCAAAACCATTGTTCTCTGTAAAGTGGTGATCACTATCCCACTTAACTTTCTTACAATATTATATGAGTAGATGCTTCAAACCACTTGTCTCATTAAAAAATTGCAAAGAAAGGATCAGGAAACTGACCTCTTAGTATAATCAGATGCAAGATAAGAAATTGCTAAGAAAGGGTCAGGAAACTAACCTCTCAGTATATTAATCAGAAGCAAGACAGGACCAACAAACTAACCTCTGAACTCAGAAAGATTTTGAATGGTTACGTTGAAACCTTTAATCATGTGCTCTAAGCACATGTACTTTGACAATTTATATATAGCAGGACATAAGTGGAAGGCCAAGCGTAGAATCAAAAGACAAGGCCGTTCCAATTGGAAGACTAGCCATCTCTTCCCATCCTCAAATGTTATGTGCTCTAATGATACTCATCTTCAATCCATCTATCCGATTATTCACACATTGTCTCTTGTTGGTTATACTGTGAAAATCTTTCTCACCTTCTTCATGTTCTTACGGCATATAGGGCAGGTACCATCGGCTTCCGCAATCCTGCAGGGGTAAAGTACAATAGCATGATTAAAAAGAAAACTTAAAAGATTCAACACTTCATAGTTCATTTCCGTACATGCAAAGCATGTTTCTCTTGCAAATCAATCATTTCTTTACTCTTGCTGTGGCAACATAAATGTTCCCATCAAGAAGTAATGTATAGAGATTGGACAATGTTTTGTGAGCTTAGGGAAGGTCTCATGGGTCAATGAATTTCTAGAGGTAAGAGGGTTTGAGACAGAGTTACCTTGTTCCACAGTCAAAACAGGCCACACAGTGTCCACATGGAAGGAAAAAACAGTCCCTGGGAGCATCAAAGCAAATTGCACAAAGACGTCTGGTATTATTTCCATTTTCACCATCTCTTGCTGGCTTCCCTTCAAGAGAATTGGTATATAGGAACTCTTCAAGATCCGCTTCATCATTCGAGGCAGAATCGTAGGATGAGCCCCAACTTGAGAGATCATCGTCTTTTTGCGAAAGCAACGGTGCTCGTGCCTGTGCCACTTCCCTGAACTGCGCAGCAGCTGTTTCTTCATGCATACTACGGAACTTGTTCAAGAAGTTGAAGGCTGCTAACATGAGCAAAGACAGCCCAACTACACATAGAACGAAAGGTAAGCACATGATACCAAAATGTCTTAATGGTAGCGTAGGACAGAATAGAAGAACGAGGCATACCAATTCCAACAATATAAGTGGCCCATCTCGGTCCATAGGATAATTTAACATTCCAAGCATCACTGGATGAACCCTGGAGAAAGTGTGAAATATGAATTATAAGCTAATTCCTTATAGCAGCATTTGTTGATGATCACAATTGAGTCAGCAACTTTGTGAAACACGGAAACAGGAACTCCAAAGGTGATAATTTTGCTTATTAGCTGGACTGATTCTACTTTCTGCAAAAATGGAGTGCCTATATCACAGAAGAAACATTCAACTAGAAGTTTGTAATCTGTAACTATTTTCCCAACTCTATTCCATGGAGTTTCTCTATTCATTCGATATTCATCTTTGAAAAGAGGAAAACATAATTAACTGTCCAGGATGAATAGCAGACCAACCTGTTCGGAACCAGGAGAGGTCAAGACAGCAACATTTCCAGAGGGGAACAACACGTTCAAACTACAATGACCATTAGCGAAAGTACACTTGTAATAAGCTTCCGAAGTATTATATACAAGAGCTCTTAGTTTGATGTTCATTTCCACCTGCACGATATAAAAGTCAATCCTGAGTAAGTAGTGATCATGGTTTTTGAGCAAGAAAGCATTAAAATCTCTTTCATAATTATTAAAAAAAAAGTCTATTAAAGTTAGTGTCTGATTTCTCAGGAAGGACTATACACAGTTTTACATTAAAAGTCTTAGTTCAAATTCAACCATTGCATTAAACCTCAACCATTTCATGAAACCCTCAAAAATATTTGCCCCTTCTACTATGAGTTATTAACTAGACTAAATTCCCTTTGGTTACACTAATCACTTTGCGAGGCATTACTCACATTCATAGTAGATTACTGTTCCAGCAATGTTTGCTTGTTCAAAGCAATCGTCATTCCATCAAACAGCAGTTAAACTTGAAGTTGTCGACATAACTTTCATTACTTTCAGAAATTAAGATGATATTAGCAAAAAAAATTTTATGTGTTACAAGGAACAATGGAAGACAGGAACACATTATTCCAGTTTATATAGAGATTGCTTTCTT
Source organism: Erythroxylum flavicans (assembly GCA_027576715.1). NCBI lineage: Eukaryota > Viridiplantae > Streptophyta > Magnoliopsida > Malpighiales > Erythroxylaceae > Erythroxylum > Erythroxylum flavicans. The sequence continues at coordinate 32,730,589 of JANZXP010000004.1, read as the reverse complement.
TATATGTTCGGTATTTCATTCTTTCACATAAAAGGAACGCAAACATATAAGTTATCATCACTTACTGTCACTTGAGAGAAAAAATAAAAAATGCACTGAGTGACAAATTCCCACAGAAGAAAATTATCGAATGAATAGGAATCAGTGAATATTTATCAGACAATTACCTCTACTTCTTCTGAGTTCATGTTACCCACGGCAACATAGTAAACTGAAGATTCCCAGACTTTCTGCTGGATGACACCACTCCCTATGAACAAGTGATTGCCAACATCAGCTAGGACGGCTGTGAATTAAGCATAAAGTTTACTCAGCTTCTACCTCACCTTGAATAACATTCCAGGACAATGTCGTGTTTGGATATGTAGGATCCTCGAGCCATTGAGCCAGCCCTTCGTTCCCTGCAATTTCTCAACTTTAGAATTACATGAAACGGTGTCACTGTTGGAAATTCACAAGTGGAATTGTTCCACATCAAAAGGGAATATAAAGATGAAATGAGTTGTACATAAAGTTAAGGCTTATAATCTATCATTTTAAGGTTTGAATTGAGATATTGTACCCAGTTGTACACGGGTTCAATTGGATCTAGTCATTTTCTTCAAACACCCTCAAAACCCTTCATTATATTAGAGTTAGGTTGACAAAGTTCTATAAATAAAGTTTTGAGTGTAGTGAATGGTGATTATGCTTCTTCCCATTAGCTATAGGTCGAGAGGGAGCAAGTTTGGTGTGGATTGATACACTTGTGAGTAGAAGATGTTGAAAATCCACAAATGGAGTTGTCAAAGGACACAAAGATGAAGTACTTCTATACACAAAAATTATGACTCATTCCATTGCCTTAAAAATCTTTATTGAGATAAGGTGTCCCTCATTATATATGATCTTATTCAGATCTGGTCTAATTTTCCCCCAAAACCCTTCAGCCACATGAGAACTAAATAATCATCCCAACTTATGAACTGAAGTAGAAACAAGCTTTGAAAATGTATCCAAAGAAGATGGCTAAAAAGCAGAGAACTAAACAGTATCTACCTTGGGCAACTACTAGGAAGATGGATGAACTGGAGAAAGCTATCTTGTATGAGATGCTTATCTCAGATCCCTCATTCAGGTAATAAATCCACTCCTGGAAGAAGCAAAATGTATGAACTGATATCACAATAAAATAATGTAAAAGCATATCACACTGAAGAATGCAGAGAGTTTGAGAATTGCCTTGTGAGAATCAGGTTGAGCAGAGACACTGTAATTTTTTGACCAGTTTTTCACAACGTCAAGAGGTGGAGAATCATAGAACCCGTAAAGCTTCAGACCTGGATTTACATCATCCGACTGACTCACCTAAACAAAGAAAAGCTTAATCAAAGAATTCTAAACCATAAGAACACCAAAAGGATTCACCAAAAAAATGCAGAACAACTGGACTATGATCCTACCTTTATAGACTGAACAAACCAAGGATTAGGTTGAATAAAAACTGAACTATCCGGTCCGAGGCTCAAAGAAGAAGGACCATAGACTCCCAAGATCAGAGTTAGTGACACTGGAAAAAAGATTCAAGTTCACTTAATAAAAATGAATAATCCGAAAAAATTCAGATATAATTAGCAGCAAGATTCATACCAAAGAACCAAAAGGTTAGCACGATAATGACACAAGACCACGTGTCGTCCCTCACAATCCCGTCATCAATAAGTAAAAAGCCTCCCCGAAAAGGAATCCCTACTTGTTGCTGCTCTAGCTCTGGTTGTACAAATTGATCTTCGTATTCTTGCTCCCCACTGCGACTGCGATCCCTATTGAGACCATTTTGTCCTTCTTCTCCTCCTCGAACCCTCGAAGAAGATGAAGAAGACGCACTAGAAGACTCTCTATTGATCGAAGACGGAGTAGAAGAAGAAATAGGTGGAGTTTCTTCAGGTGATGACATTCTATAACAATGGTGGAGAGAAGAAATGGTTAGAAATTTTGGGATTGAATTGAAAAACCCTAAACTTAACAGTAGGTGGGTAATTTAAAAGTTCCAACCTTGTGAAGACTCCATGGGAGCTGGATGGTGTATAACTGAAACGCACCCACCAGTCTTCATTTCTTCTCGGGGAACGTTAGGTATGACCGTTGGAAGCTGCACAGTTTGGACCAAGACAGGGTGAGCTGTAGTTTTGTACTTAATCGACGTGGGCCGGATGACAAATTGGTCGGGCTCAACCCGACTTGAGCTGCAAATTTGAACCAACTAAATTTTAAACTGAGCTCGAGTTTGAAAGAATATATTTAAGTTTGATTTGGTGAGCGGTAGCGATTAATAACCTGCTGAAATGATAAGTACTTATGTATTTGAGATTGTTGTTTTGGTAACTGCTAAAACGTGAAAATAGGTGTTTGACAAGTATGATTGCGGTTGCGGTTGCTGAAAAGAGATAAAATAACTAAAAAGTTCATTGATTTAATAAACTATTAATTGTTGTATAAATAATTAAAAATATATTATTAGTCGTATAAATTTAAAATTATAAATAATAATATTAAATTAAAATAATAAATATATATATAAAATAAATTTAGTAAATAAAATATTTCATAAAAATATATTATTAGTCATACAAATTTAAAATTATAAATAATAAAATATTAAATTAAAATAAGAAATTGTAAATAAAATAAATTTAATAAATAAAATATTTCATAAAAAATATTATCAGTCATATAAACTTAAATCATAAATAAGAAAATATTAAATTAAAATAAAAATATATAAATAAAATCAACGAAGAAGACGATACGTTGGACTTGCTTTCTATTAGTTGAGGATATAATGGAAAATAATAATTATCAGAAAGTTATTAATGGAAAGTAGAATTTCTACCGCAGAAACACTTTCCTACGGCAACCCTTTTTCTGTCTCTTTATCGATTTCTGCACTGGTATCGCACTTTCTTCCAACCTCCGATTGTTCGCCCGTAGATCTAAATATGTGACTGCGTTTGAAAATTACAATAGATAAATATTTATCCCCAACACATTACAGATCCAAACGCAACATTAATTTGTCTTGAGCCGATTTGAATAAAGATGTTCAACCGGCTCAATTCAAACTTTGATCTTTTTTATTTTCAAAATTTCCCCTAATTTGAGCCCTAACTTAAATTTTGAATTTTTTAAATAAAATCATATAAATTTTTTTTTCCATTTTTCTTTCGTGTGAGTGTATGGCGAATAACCTCTATGTCAATTAAGGGTAAGACTAACGTACTTCAAAACTTTTCTAAATTCTAATTTTCAACGAAACTTTCACTGCATTGTTGTTGTTAACTTAATTATAGAATTGTTATTTTCTCTTGATTACTATTTCATGTACACCTCTTTAGGGGGTAAAGTACCCTATTGGCCTGATTTAAAGACTATTGGGTCATTTTGAAGATTTACCTAGTGCGTATCCAAAGGATAGCAGTTGCGGGTTTCTCCATTTCTAAAAAATAAAAATTCATGTACTTTTATAAATTAGTATACACCACTAAAAATTACTATTATTTAGTCATTTTAATACTCAAAATTTCTTAATTTCAAAATAATTAAAAAATTCATGTTGTTAAAGCATTTTCCATTAAATAATACATGTGATGGTTTATATTTAAAAATCTACTTTGAAAAATAGGTTTCAATAATTTAATTTTCATTAAAAACTACTAAATTTAATTCTTTATAATTTATAAAGCATCACTTATTTGCAAATTGACAAAATTAAAACCAATTAATTCAATAGCCGAAACGGCGTCGTACCTCAAACATATCCCACTTTTTTTCTGGTCGATAGCTGCTCACCTCACTGGGCTCAAGCCTAATTTACAATTAAGCCTCGAACTCTTAACTCACACTGTGAACATATAATCAAGGACTAAACAGTAATTTCACTCTTCCACGCGCCTTTTCCACTCACCGGAGCCGAGACAGCATCAAGAGCTACTAGATCTATCCGTTTTCGAAATTTTTCCTAATCCACAACCCTAATTGCGTCAATTCATTTGATCGGTTTCGCCTTCCGATCGAGGGCTTCGAGGCAGCAATGGGTGATTTCAATCTCGCTCTTGTAATCGTAGCCATAGTCGTGTGTTTGATTGTCTTCATCTTCAATGTATACCTTCTCGTCAATTACCAGCATCCGGACGACAAGAACCAGGCGTATTTCCCCAAATTCGTCGTCGTTTTTGGCCTCACCATTGCCGCCATCTCCATCCTGATGTTACCAGCTGACGTGGCCAACCGTCAAGCGTGTCGTCACGCAATATACAACGGCGCCTGCAATTTGACATTGCCAATGAAGGATCTGTGGATTGCAGTCTATATCATCGACGCTGTGCTTGTGTTCTTTATCATTCCTTTCGCTATGTTCTACTACGAAGGCGACCAGGATAAGTCAGTTTTCCTTAGGGTTTAGATTGCGGAATTTCATCTTGATTTGATTTCTAATTTGTTAATACTTGTGTGTCATTCTCTTTCAGGAGTGTAGCTAAAAGGGTTAAAAGTGCACTTTTGTGGGTTATAACTACTGCAATTGTTTGTGCTCTTGTGATCGGAATCTTATACGGTAAGAATTTTAGTGCTTTTCGGTATTTTTATTCTCTGAATGAAATCTGATGTTTAAATTGAGGTATTTGAGCTTTTTAATGTGTAAATATTTATGTTTGAGGACATGAACTTTAGGGTTTAGTTTTTTAATGGCAATTAAGTTTAGGGTATTGCATTGAATGGAAAAAACATGAAGAGTTTTTCTCTTGTGTTTGTCAAAGTATACGGCTTTGCATTGATTGGTTGTGATTGTATTCATTTTTTGCTTCTTCATGGTTTATCAGGGCTGGTGGGAAAAGTGGATATCACCGTTAAGCATCTCTCTTCAACCACAGCTAACTTTCCAAGTAGTTTTCAACTCTCTAACAGTCAACCTTGTATTGGGAATGGCGCCCGGCAGGTTTTATTTTGATTTCATATGTTGGGAAATATAGGCATTATCGTTGTCACAAAATATCCCTTTTCTGTTTTTCTATATCAGATCAGGAGCCTTCAAATTTGTTACCTCCCACCATAACGCTGCTCTTTTATTTCGTTGCAGTGCTCTGCATTTCTTACAAGTGCTTCCTCAGAGAAAAAATGGACTATGCGCACCACTTTTCCAGAATATGTAGTTGCTCTTGCAACAATTGTTGGATCTGTACTTTTTGCGGTACAAATGTGCTTGCAAACATTAGCTTATTTCTCTTTCTGGTTGTTGATATTTTATTCTCCTAAACTGGGAGTGAAATTTAAAAGTCATTGCTTCAGTGTTTTACAAATTTATCATCAAAGATCAATTGTTTGCAAATAGTAATTTATTAAGCAGAAATGGTGTAAATATGTGATACTGAGGAAAATAAAAAAATTAGTTGCAAGAACGCTTGTGTCATATGAGTCTGAGTTCTTACTGATAATTACTGTCGGATAGTATTTAATTAAGAGTTGTTTTCATAAAGCATTAACTAATTCTGCTTATCTCTATGATTTTCAGATTTTTGGTGGTGTTGGCATTGCTTCTTTACCATTGGGACTCATCTTTTCTTTCATCAAGCGTCCAAAGGCTGTTATAACTCGCTCACAGTACATTAAGGTGGGTGTCTTCACCATAGATGTCTGTGTCAGTTTCGGTTTCAGTTTCTGTACTTTAGTAGATTCAGGATTGCTAGTAAGGTCTGATCCTCTGTATCACCTTGTAGGAAGCAACTGAACTTGGTAAAAAAGCAAGAGAATTGAAAAAAGCAGCCGATGCTCTCCATCAAGAAGAAAGAAGTGGGTCCAAGGGTAGAAAGTGGCGTAAAAATGTTAAGTCAGTAGAAAAGGTATCAATCATGTATGTCCCTACAAGTGCTTGACTACCTCGTCCCTGTTGCTCAAGCTAAAACTATTTTAGTGCTAAATCAAACTTGAGTTCTTTGGCACTTGGAAATTTGCTTTTGTCTTATATTACTTTTAAATTGGTAACTTGAGATAGTTCTTCAGTACTCTTATTGATCAATGTGACTTTAGGATCAAATTATTTTTTGGCCTGAACTTATGTATAAGTGTTGTACTTTTCTTGTCTATTATGAAGTCTAGATAACTTGGTTGATGATGGATGAAATTGGATATATATGAGAGTTTGCGATTGTCACTTAACTTAATGTACAATAAACTTGTAGGAGTTGCTTCAGTTGGAGGAAGATGTCAAGCTGTTAGAAGAGGTGTACCCTCAAGGAGAAAAGGTTATCTATTACTTGCTTGTAAATACTTTTAGCAGTTATAATTTAAGCATTGCCCTAAGTTGACCTTTAACATCCATGGTTGTATTCTTTTTAGGCCGAGACATCCTGGGCGTTGACTGTTCTTGGATACTTGGCAAAACTTGTGCTAGGAATTTTAGGGTAAGTGCTGGCACTTGGCAAAATGATCGTGTGTAACTGCTGTATATTTTTTTTAGTATCACTTGTTTGGAAATTTTCTAATTGCCATGCACCTAATGAAGTTTATGATAGGAGATTTACAACATCCCTTTAAAATAGGAGATCTTACCTTAGGAGTCTATTTAAATAGTTAGTATCATAACTAGTTGTTCTATTCTTGTTAGAAGTCTTATCCTAAATAAATTAGTAGGTCTATTTTGTTAGAACTTAGAAGTCTTATCCTAAATAAACTGATGTAACCAGCCTCTATATAAGGCTACGTTATTTATGAATAAAGTATCAGACAAATTATCAGAGAAATATTGCTTGGAGGAAGAGACCTTGTCACGGACAGGTCGCCCTCTTGCGTAGAAACATTGGGTCTTCTAAAAAAGGGAAGAACTCCAACAAGGGAAATCAAGAGGATTCCCTAGTGAATCGTCATGTGATTAGATCCTACGCCCGGGACCATACCAGTTTATTGTGGCAATGATCTATATAATGGAGAATGAGTAGAAAGTTTTTTGAACACAGAAAGCCATGGAGGAAAAGAAGGAAATTTTTATCAATTGATGGTTGAAGAACAACTGAAATTGGATAATTGAGGCATGCTTGTTACAAATGTTTAACTTATACTTAGTTGGCTAAGTGTTGAGACTCTGATTACCAAACAAGTTTTTCTATGACATTTCTTTGCTGATATGTAGGTTGATTGTTTCAATTGCTTGGATCGCTCACATTATCATATATCTATTGGTTGATCCACCTCTTTCCCCTTTCTTGAATGAAGTTTTCATCAAGTTGGATGATGTTTGGGGTAACTTTTCGACATTTTTCACTTTTTTATAATCACTTTCACTCTCTATGCAACATTCTACTTCCCGATTCTATTTTTGAGATGTATTTTGTCACTTCTTCAGGTCTTCTGGGTACTGCAGCTTTTGCATTCTTTTGCTTCTACCTCTTGCTGGCAGTGGTAGCTGGCGCAATGATGCTGGGTCTCAGATTAGTCTTTATCACCATACATCCCATGAAGTAATATTCTTCTGCAGTCCTCGGGAGTGTGTTTAAACTTTTCCAAATAATAGCTCGGGATAATAGCTAATGAATTGTTTGAAATGTTGCACAGGTGGGGTGGCACTCTGATGAACTCATTCCTCTTTAATGTTGGACTTATTTTACTTTGCTCCATTAGGTAAGAATCTTTGACCCTGAAATATTCTTTCTCCCCCATTTTTCAGCATGTGTTACTGATTTGAGATATAATCCAAACCAGCAAGTATTTCTGACGTTATCATCAAGAAGTGATTGAAAGACTTGAACCCTCTCAGATGACAGTTCAATTGCCTGTTCTGCAGCATCTTTGTAATAACAGCCATCATAACCTTTTTCTTTTTTGCAAATTCAGTGTGATACAGTTTTGCGCCACAGCATTTGGCTACTATGCCCAAGCAACTGCAGCTCAGGAAATTTTTGGCCACACATTGCAGTCTCTTCGAGGAATTAAATATTTGTACAAGTGAGTTGCAGATCTAGATAATTTATTCTATCAACTATCCTTGTTAGTCTTGCAAACTTGTTAAATCTCATTTTATTGGACATTACTTGCTCTGTTACAGGTATAATGTGTTCCAGATTGCATTTGTTGTTCTAGCGGGTTTGACTTTTGTGTTTTATGCTGCCTTTGTAAGTTTTGGAATGTATTTCTTTTGGTGATTATCACTATCTAAATCATTGATTACACTGTAGATTGAAAACTTGCTAACTGCATTGAGAATTATCAGGGATGGAGAAGGAAAAAACCAACAGGCAGGTTCCAACTTTCCAGCTAGCTACATTCTTATTGAAAAAGAGCATGCACCTGCCTGGAGCCTTGATATTTTCAGTTCTACTGCCTCTTCAGAGCAATTTTCTTGTTTGGATGTCAGTTGCCTAGCTTTTTTAAAGTTTCAAAGGATTAGACAGGAAGGCAGACATAATCTAAGCACATTTAGTGATGCTATAAGAAGTGGAAATGTAATGGTGAGTGCTGCTGCTGCTGCTATTTGCTCATGGTTCCTCCCCTTTGTATGTATTATTCTTTAATTGTCTAATTTCATAGAGTGGCTTTTGAGAATGTATGAGTTATATTTCAGTGCATGGGAATGGTTTTGTAGATTGTATTTTGGTGTAATATAATGAAGGAGAGAACCAAGATTCGTCCTGAGTCAATTTGATTCATTCTGATAATATGCTTTGGGTCAAATTCTGGTTTATTTCTTATGTTCCGGATTGGAGCTTTACAATATAATTTTCTGGTTGGGAACTTACTATTAGATATAGTAGGCTGTTTCTTACAACAGCCTAATTGGGCGTGTGATCTCTAGTAGCATTGAAAAAAGGTCTGTAGAAAACATTTTTCCAATGTCTGCTCGGTTATTGTCGTGCTTGTTTTCCTCCATTTGGGTTCTTTTCTTTCCCTTTCATCTTTTTTCTTTTCCTGTTCACCTTTGGATGCATTTGGATAGAAGTTCTATAGTTGGGAGGACAGGCAAATGTTTTATTTATTAATTGCATTTTCACCATGACATGTAATCCACTTGGTTTTTTGGTCCTACGAAGGAATTAGTTCTATAATGAAAAAGTTGCTACTAGAATCATAGAATGTAGGCATTGTTCATGTGTCACTTTCTAGCATCAACAAACAGTTAACCAAAATATTAGATGAATTGATGTAACATTTTCTGATTAGACTCTTGTAATACACAAATCTTTCTGCTGATTGAAAACTCATATGCATGTTTATTCAGTGTTTTTGCTCAGATTTTATACTAAAGGTACGAATTCTTCAACTCTTTCCATCAATTGGATGCTTAAATTTTGAATGGCGAATGAATCAATGCCCCAAGATCTTGGAAGATTTTTCCTTTTCTGGATAAAACTGTATTACAAGTATACAGATAATTTAGTAAGTCCTGCAAGTCTGCACGTCTGGTACGTACCCTTTGGTGGACACTTGAGTTAGGGATGACAATAAGTTGGTGCTGGTTTGTAAGCTTGAAAGAAATTTGATAAATCCAACTCTGGGTTAAATTGAACGTGGATCAGCAATTTTTAGTTCGGGTTTGAGTTCGAGCTTGTTTAGACATTGGACATGCCCAAAAGGTCTAAATAAGTTTATTGGGTTAAGTTCGGACTTTTTGGGCCGAAGAACTTTGATCCATTAAAAGTGCCACAAGTCTATTAAAAATGCATGCATATGATAATTAGGGATGATTATATATGTGAAACTTTTTAGAGTTGAATATCTCTGTGTTTTAAGCCTAATCACAATGTGATTTTTTAATTTTAATCGAATTAAATTTGATTTATTATATTCAAGTCGGACCTTTTTATTATCTTATTTAAAATATATTTAGGATTATCGATAAACTCTTTAAGATTAATCAAGAAGTGAAAGCTCTTTTTCTTTTAATTTTGGTATTAAAAAAAAGAGGGCATATTTTGAATTAAGTACATTCATTACTTATTTATTCAATAGTATACTTCCTAACCTTTTATTTTTGGATGATTACATAATAAACAATGTAATGAGGAGCAAAACAAGCCAAACTTCAAAAATAATGCACCACAAAGAAAGAGACCATATTCTCGAACAGTTCCTGGGACTTGGGAGCAGCCATTGGCATTCGTGTTTTGTTTAAGGTTCTTGTTTGTATCAGTCAACTTCTATGTCTCTGCTAAAAACTCTGTCCGAGATGTTCACTCTCTTCCCTTCATGGTTAACTGGATCATATGGTGAATCATCTGAGAATTCAGTAGGCATTGACTTCCAATACAGACTTGGCTTCCAATCACTCTCTTTGATGATCTTCATGATCTCCTTCACTACTATCTTGCTTCCTTCTGCTGAAAAATGGACTCCATCTCTGCAAATGGAAGTGATTTGAGTTCACTTGACGAAGTTCTGATCGAAATTGGAACAAGTCTAGTGTTTTTTCAGTTTTGGAGTAGATGAACTTACGTGAAACACACATCTTTCCAGTTCTCCTCCTGCTGCATTACTGTCCAGAGATCGATGGCCTTCACGTTCATCTCTTTAGCTACCTCTAAACAAGCTTGGGAGTATAATCTCAAGCTCTCATTTGTTCTAACCTCATCAAATTCACTACTGCATTGAAAGAAATCACTATGAAAAATTAAGATCAAAGATACGACACTTTCTTGTAGTTTAATTAACATTGTAAAAAAATTTTAATTTTGTAGGAAAAAAGCTTTTGATTATTACTGATTACACGTGAACTAATCAAATATTATTGATACGATGACTCAATACAACTCTTAAATTTGACTCAAAATATTTAAATCCCGCTCAGATTTAACTTAATGATAAGATTTAATTGATTTGAGTCAAATTTAAACTAAACTAGTTTGGTACATTAGTAACATTTAATTAAACTGTTCGTATATTTTTTAGAGAAAATCTTTTTCTTAGATTGTTGTTAAAAATAAAACGAAACACATGTGATATGAACATAACACGTGAATCAATCAAATATTACTGATAGAATGACTCAATTCAACACTTAAATTCGATTCAAACTATTTAACCATACCTCAAACTTAAGTTATTGGTTTGAGTTAGATTTAATTAGTTCGAATCAAGTTTAAGTTAAATTGTCACCATCATTTTGATTGAAATGTTCATACTATATATTTTGTCATTATATTTTAATGAAATTCTACGATAAGCAATTTTTTAAAAATGGAAAACTAAAAATAATTACAATTTTAAAAGATTTTTTTTAAACGGAAGAATCTGTGATCGCTATCTTTTGGATGCGCATTGGGTAAACTTCTTGATTGATGTAATAGCCTGTAAATTACGTCAACCGAATACTCCGCACTAAGTAAGCCCTGTACGACAGACTCAATCGAAAGAGCGTAAGTAGGAGATTCGAACACAGAACTTTTTAGCCCTATGTATCCGACTTTAACAACTCGACCACTCCTAAATATGTTTTCAATTAAAGCACCAACTAATACTGTTTCTTTCACTCAAAAAAAAAAACCGAAGACAATAGCTCAAAGGTACTTCAGAAACTGGAGAATAACATTCAAAACAATCACTTACATAGATTTACGCATCTGTTCCTCATTGATAGGTGGTGCACTGAGAAAGATAATCCGAATATTCTCCGAGAGGCTCTGAAATCGTAGAGTGGTATTAAGTACACATAAACAACAATAGCAATAACAACTCAGTAAATGTTCTGCTGAAATGCGGTGTATAGGAGGTCGCAAACCATAATTTTCAGGGAATGTATGTTCCTGTCAAACTCAACAACTAGCAGAAGTGATGAAAAATAACATAAAGAAACCATGAAAGCAACCTTGAGATGTTTAGCAATCTTCCTCATGTTTTCAGAGTATTCATTTAGTGGTACATGAGGTCCAAACCCAGTTGGGTGAGGATGGGTTGAGTCATTTCCACCAAAGTAGACGATAACGAGTGAGGGTTGAATTGGAGCATCCTGGAAATGGAATACAAAGTAACGCATGATCAGAAATTGCTTACGAATGGTCAATTACATGTGCTCGGGGTAAAAGTTTTGTATAAATGTATCGCTGTGCTATTAATTATTTTGATTTAAGTTCTCGTTCTTTTAAGAGATAAAATAGAATAACTCAGGTTGAAGTGTAATGACCATACATTGATAATGCATCGTAAGTCTTATAATAGGTGTCGTTCTTATACCCTTTTTTGGGAGTGATACAAAAAGAGAGTTCCCATAATGAAACTAAGATCACAATATCAACAAAACAAAAACCAATCCAAATGCCTATAATTGAAGTATTCATCAAAGAAACACTTTTGAGTTACTTAACGAGCCTTGCAATTGCTGTCTTACGAGTATATATTGACTAAATTTTTCAATGCAAATAAGTGACAACAACGACATCTAATAAGAGTCTCCTTGTGATCAAATATCCTATTTTGATTATAGCGTTCTTATCATATTCTATTAAATCTCATCCACACATTTACGTAAACTCTACATAAATATACGGATGAAATCTAATAAAACAGGGTTAGAGCATAATAACTGAAACAAAGAATTTGATGAGCGAAATATAGTCCGGGGCTTTAATGCACATAAGTTCGAGAGATAAATCACTCGTGACTCGAAAAAGGAACATTTTAATGGAAATCAACTTGATTTAAAGGGAAAATTGAGTGTCCTACCTTTGGAAAGATCTGATCTATAACCTGAAGTGCGCGAGCTGAATTCCAACCTAAATATCCTCTCAAGAATACATCTGCCTGTACTCATGGTAATAAGAGACAATCATGGAGTCAGCAATATCAGAAAGACACAGTAACATAAAGTGGGAAATCATTGTTACTGTGACATATTTCTAATACCATAAACAAGCAAACCCAGAATCAGAAATCCACTCTCTTATCTCTTGACACTCTCAAACTCAGTCGGATCTTTAACATCACATTGAACAAAAACCAAGTTGAACACAATAAAATGACCATAAAAGTAAAGTGAATTATATATATATGTGTGTGTGTATAATTTTAGTTGAAAGATAATGTCTAATTATATATGAATTCACTTGAACCTGATCTGATTTTTCTCTAAAACCCATCACATATGACATACTCCTAATGCCATAAACAAGCAAAACCCAGAATCAGAAATGGACTCTCTTATCACTAGAAACTCTCAAACTCTAACGTCATAAAACAATCAAAGCCCAGAATCAGAAATGCACTCTCTTATCACTAGAAACTCTCAAATTCACTCAGATCTTTGATATCACATTGAAAAAAAGAAGAAAAAAAAGATCAGAAGAAAAAAGGTGTAAAGAAGCATGAAGAGTTGGACCTTTCGAGAGTAGATTTCTGAAAGCATAGCACCCCAGCCATCGTGACTATAACTGAACTGGACAATGGAGGATCCAAAGAGAACGAATTGTGGTCTTACAGGACCAACCATTGTTGCCTCCTGCTTTGTTTCGTGACGTGTTTGGATTGCTCCCAAGTCACAACCTCTCGCTCTATCTCTCTTCTCGCAGTATGCGTACACCAAGGTATTTATAGTAGCTGAGGCTGACAAGTTGTGTTCAGTTGGAGAACCTAGTCCTTTGTCTTCTGCTATCTTGGTAGGTAGTAACTAGCGCATTACCATCTGAGCACAATCACGTTCCAGACTCCAAATCACATTTTTTAAAAGAAAAAAAACTACTTTGTCCACAATTGGTCATAAATTAAAAGTAAAATCCAGCCTAGCCATGAAATGCATAGTCAAGTACGAATCAGTAATCACAATCTTTTTTTTTTTATATATCTAAAGGAAGAATAGCAAAAAGATTACATATTGAGACGAGGGAGACAAATCCCTGATAAATCCTCTAAAAGGA
>JANZXP010000004.1:32690348-32707894 GCA_027576715.1 Erythroxylum flavicans | reverse complement strand
AAAAACTTAATATTATGATATTTTTAAATGTAAACTAATATTATAAAATTAAATAAAGATTAAAAAGTTTAATTAACATCTTTATTATATTCTTCCAAACTTCACGATATAAAAAAAAGTCAACTTTGAAAACACATAGAGCAAAAATAGAGAGTAACGTGAGGACAATATTATCATTAAACAAACAGCTAATTCCAAAAGCTCCACTTATTTATGGAGTTTTTAGAAATCAGCTTGTCGGGGTTAAATAAGCTAATCAATAAGTCATTCACCAAATACATGAATAACTTTTTAAGATAATCAAAAAGCTAACTTTTAGTCAATAAACTAAAAAATAACCGATAAACTGTTTACCAAACACCTCCTGAACCAATTTTCAACACTCATAATACCACTCATATATTAAGACAGAAAATCATAAAATCATCAATATTTAGCCTCCTCAAAGTATATTGAAAATCAGAAATAATACTACATGGGTTTTCAAAATCAAAGTAAATGTTCCAAAATTAGATTATCAGTTTGAATATTTAGCTTATTCAAAGGATATCCAATTAAGTTCTAGTTCTGCTCCCATTGGAGACCTCTTTCAAAGATCCCAGAGATTTCAGGATCATGAGGTGATACTCCTACAAATTCAGCAGGGAGTGACTTCCAGTACAGACTTGGCTCCCATTCTGCCTCCTTAAGTGTCCTCAAGATCTCCTTCACCACTATTTTACTCCCCTCTGGAGCAAGATGAATTCCATCTCTGCAAAATAATCACATCTCCCAGAAAATTAAAGGTCGAATCTCTACGTTTATCTAACATTAATCACAACTACTAAAAGTATTAATTAAGTATCCAAAATTCAAATTTATTGTAAAAATAATTCATTTTTGTAATATTACCCACACAACTGTTAACAATAACAACAATAATAATCAGTAAAAGTCCTGCTAAAATGCAAGGTTTAAAAAGGTCCAATAATACGTAGTCTTATTTCTACTAAATAGAGAGGTTCAACCACAACTATCAAAACTATCAATATAACACATCAAATCTTCTATACATTACGTAGAGTTCACGTAAATATGTGGATGAGATTTAATAGAACAAAGGAACACCATAACCAGAACAGAAACTCTGATCCCCAAATATAATGCCTAAATTTCCAATTTATTGTAAAAATAGTATCTCTTTAACCCTATCGTTAACAACATGGACACAGACCATCACATTAAGTGTTAAAAATAATAGTGAAGAACCCACACGTTAAATTACATGTAGGTTCTTTCTAATTTTTGGGTGAATTAAGATTTTTTTATTTTTATGTTTAAACTGTTATAATTATAATTATTATTACTACTTGCAAAGGTGTAAAGGGATGAATCAACATGGTGGTTCATGTATGTATTATTCAATGATTTAAAAACTAGAAAGGAGGTTAAATTGGTGAGACAAAATATTTAAAGTTTAAAAAGTTCAACCGATATTAGATCGTCATAAAATCGGCTAAAGATTGAATAAAATTAAATAATTGAAAATATTGTTAAAAGATATTATAGTCACCCATCAAAGAATTTGAAATTTAATTGAAAAGAAATTGTTAAATAAAAATTAATTAATTTAAATGATTTATAAGAATATTAATTAATAAAAATTTATTAAATAATTAATAAATTGATTAGTTTTTAACAACAAGAATTATTAAAGTAAATTGAACCAAAAAGTTAAAAAGTTCAAAGTTTTACAGTTGTTCCGGCTAAACCAGTTGGGTTTTTTAACCATTGACATTATTTTTGCAAGAAAATTAAAGTTTAATCAATTAATTAATATTTTTTAAAAATCTAATTAGTATTGTAAAATTAGACAAAGTTTTAAATTTAATTCACTTTCCGAAAAAACAACAAAGTCATCTTGATCAAGACAATCATTAATGAAGGCAAGCTACTGTTGGAACTTAGACTTTCATGATGCAGAAATTGGCAGTAGAGCTTACGTGAAACAAGCAGTACGCCAATCATCTCTTTTCTGAATTGCAGTCCAAAGATCAATAGCCTTTATCCCCATCTCCTCACACAGCTTCAAACAAGCTTCTGAATAAATTCTGCAATTCTCATTTGTTCTTCGCACATCTAAACTGTTACCAGAGACAGAAAGTACTACTATAAACATTTGTACTTACTCAATTCATACAAGTTTGAAAATATAGTCGGTTACTTTAATCCAAAGAAAATGAATGGTTGTGCCAAGAACAAAACCACCTAAAGAATCTTCGAATCATATCCTCATTCACAGGAGGTGCACTTAGAAAGATAAGTCTGGTCTTCTCAGAAAGACTCTGTCAAAACACAAAAAAGCTGAACTTCAACACCATTCACGAGACCTCTTTTGTGATTAAAATCAGAAACAAAATATACATATACCATATATATATTGGTATCAGAATGCGTAGTTCTACTTAAAGATTCATAAACAAATTCAGGGAAGCTAAACCATGTGATCATAATTAGGCCACAAGCTTATTAGAAAGATTACCTTAAGATGTGTAGCGATCTTCCTCATGTTTTCTATGTACTCAGGAAGAGGTACGTGAGGAGTGAAGTCATATGGATGAGGAAGACTTGAATCATTGCCTCCGAAGTACACTATAACCAGTGAAGGTTGTATAGCTGCGTCCTTTTATCAAACACCAAACGGACAGATTTCCATAAGTGTCCAAATTCAGCCATAAAATCCTCAAATTTAGTGACAGTTCAAAGAAAATTGGAAGATACCTTCGGGAAAACTTGTTCAAGAACCTGTAAAGCATTCCTGGAATTCCACCCTCCGTACCCTCGTACCAAAACATCTGCCTGTTTCAATTTCAAACCATAAACTCAAGCTTAAAACTTCATTAACATCAACGGCAGTTAATCACATCATATTATAAATCCTTAAGTTAATGATTAAGACCACAGTTCATTAATCAGAGATCGACCAAAGAGAATGATCCCTGACACACCCATCTGCAAGAAATCACCAGTCATGTCACTTGGCACGCATAATGGAACTGACCCTTGTCATATCAGACTCAACAAACAATCAAAAACCTAATGATTACTATAAAGAAAACTGAATGAGGTAAAACGCAGCTACCCTGCGAGAGTGCAAGTCGGCGAGAATGGCTCCCCAACCTTGATCGGCGAAACTGAACTGAACAATGGACGATCCGAACAGCACAAACTGTGGTCTACTTGGTCCAACCATTGCTCTATATAGAGTTTTAGCTCAGACCACACAAATGAAGACACAACGATAACATACGTGATCAGAATGATAAGTGTTTATTATATTATTTCTTTTACATATACAGGGAAACAAAAGGAATATGATTATATCACGAGCTCTCGATGCGCGTGTTCGGGATTAGATTGTCCAACATGCTCGTCAGGTTGCGTAAGAGGAAATTTTGTTACGGCACGCGCTGACCCGAACGTGTGTGTGGAGTGTATGATGTTTTTCTAATCTATGCTCATTGGTGAAATATATGGAATGAAATTTATAAAAAAATTAATTTTTAATTTTTAATTAAAAATTTATAAGATTTTGATTAAAATATAACAATAACAATACGAAAATTATTATTTACACGACGATTCAATTTAATCGAGTTATCAACATTTGTCACACCTAATGTCAAGCCTAGGGCCAACTTTTAAATTTGGAAGATAAGGATAAGGTTTTGATAGTATCAACAAAGAGTGGAAAGTGTCACTCCACTATGGGTATCAAAAATGACATAAATTCTAGTGCATTACAATACAAGCATGTCTGTCCACTTTAGAATTTGTTTGGTTGGAAGTTTAATAATGAAACGTAATACATTTCTATCGTCTGATCTAGGGTTTTATAATAGAATAGAACGAAATGAGATGAAAGCGGAGAGTTTCATGTTATGTTCTATTCTATCCTAAATAGTGAAAATAAGAAATCTCCGATTTGAGGGGTTTAAGACGAAATGTAAACTAATAAATACATATTACCTAATATACCCTCAATAATTTTTCTTAATACCAATTATTTCTTTTAACCCTAACCCCTTTATATATAATTAATAATATTTTTATATTATTTCTGCTTTTCCTAATAATAATATTTTTATATTATTAATAAAATTGTATATAATTAATAATAAAATAAAAAATTAATAAAATTTTAATTAATGAAAATAGAAAATATATAAAAATTATTCTTATATATATTTCTATATAAATAAAAATTTAAATAAATAAAATTTAAATATAAATCACATATAATAGAATAAAATTTTTATATAATTAATAATAAATTGTATATATTTAATGATAAAATAATAAAAATTTTATTAAAATAAAAAAATATTTGTCATAGCTGTGCGTGACTTTTTAATTGGAATGATTTCTGCTTTAAAATTATAGCGTTAAACTTCTTGCTACAACTATTTTAATATCAGGAGTATAATAGTCATTTACTATACGTTACATTATATTCAATCTATTTTCCAAACAATGTTTCACTACATTACATTATGAACCATTCTATCCCTCCCAAACAACTTTTTACTATATTATATTCTATTCCATTATAAATCGTTCCATTCCGTTCTGTCTTATTTTATTAATTAACATTCAACCAAACGGATTCTTGGGATAATGGACCATCAAGGTGATGTATCAAGTTATGATTGTATCGCCATGTTCATCTCATTTGTCCTCGAAATGCTTTAAAAGTCATAAGTAGTGCTTTGAAAAAATCTTTGTATTAGATCAGCCTATCCCAGACATGACTTGCTCTTATTTCCTTGTGGAATCAGTAATTAGTTACCATCATAATCATTTGTTTAGAAACGTATTCCTTATAATAAGAATAGCAATAGGTTTAATCGAACTTGAATTCAATTTAAAAAGATTTTCAAACCCGAGTTCAAATTTATGTTTGATTTTACTTAGATAAACGAATTTGATCTCGAATCAAAACATAATATATTTTTTTAATAATTAAAAATTATACCGATCCAGCGACGCGTTAGCCAAAGATAAAATGGACATTTACCCATAGTCTAGATTCATAGGAGCTCATTTATTAAAAGAGTTAAAAATTAACATATTCATAAATCTATTCATTAAAAAGGGTGGAAATTGAAAGGTAAATAAATCTGTTTCATGATATTTATATATACCAAATTGTAATAAGTCCTACAAGTAATTAGAATGGAACTGATGGACATTTATCTAAAAGTATAAACTAAAAATTTGGAAAAAAAAAGATAATTATTGTGACATTTCAAAATATATGATATTTTCTTAAAAGAAAGTGTACTTTTATTGGCATATCATATCTTTATCCGCCGTATATAACGACGCACCCCTCTTTTAACACTTCTAGTTATTGTAAATATAATAATTGCTTTATTGAAAAATAAACTTGAATAATTATCGACATTTGAAAGCATTTCTGAATTTTTATTTCATTCAAAGGAGTTGAAGTCATAATAAACTAAGATAATTTTGCACTAATTTTACAACTACTTTTTCTCATGATAATGTGATGAATGTGGATTTAGATGATTTTTTTTAGTTAAAAGCGTTACAAATGACTTTGCCAAATAAATTAACATAATTTGTTGAAATTCTTGAATTTATTAAAGTTGCAAATTGTTGTATAAATGTTGAATTGCTTATTAAATTTTATTGACTATACCTCTAACTGTAGTATTAGTTGAAAGAAAATTTTCACATATCCTTCTCAATACATAAAATAGTTAAATCATTTAACCTGAAAATTAAAATTATTGAAAACTTAATTGAAGTCATCAATGTCACATGAAAGGTTAAATGATTTAACTATTTTATGTACTGAGAATGATATGTTGGATAATATTGCTCTTAATACTATTATTACTGATTTTACATCTAAAAATGTATTGAAAATTGTTTTTCATGATTATCCGTGTACTTGTTAGTACAATTCTCTCGATATTCTATAATTTGATATTATTGTTCAGTTGTTGGTAAGATGTTGTTTGTTATTGTTATGACCATTCAAAATTTTATTAAGTATGTGGACTTGTGACTTGAGTCACGTATGGACATTAAATTTTAATAATGAAAATATGCCTTTAAAGTTTATATATTTGTATATTTCCGTTTCATTAGGGTCTATTTTTTTTACTTCGTCCCAAGCTTATAAAAGGTTAGGAATGACCTTGGTTCGATCGATTCTAATAAATTTTGAGGGGGTCTTGAGAGATATCAAATTAGATCCAAGTAAACCTACGTACAACCAGACATCATATCTCAATGTAAAATTTTAACACAATGAGTTATGAATCTTATCATTGTATATAACTCATTCATCCTTATTTCTTTTTTCGATATGGGATTACTCTCTAATTGTGAATTTCTAAAAAGTTCAATCGTGAAAATATTGAACGGACTAACTTTTTGATTTGGTTTTCAACTTTTCAGTTTGATTTACTTTAATAACCTTTATTAATTAATCAGCCAGTTTCATAAACTAATAGATGTTTATAAATCAAAGTAAACCAATTAATTTTTATTTATCAGGTTTCTTTTTCAATTAAACTTCAAATTTTTCGATGGGTAAGAACAATTTTCTTCAATCATATTTCAAATTCTTTAATTTTATTCAATCTTTAACCAGTTTTATGACAGTCTAATACTCGTAACCTTTAAACCTCAAAACTCTTGTCTTACTAGTTTAACTTTCGGTCTAATTTTTAAAACATTGTTATTTATTAAGTTTGAGTATTTTTATCTTTATCATGTATCCATCGTGGCTGCTACTTTGGTGCCACAAGAGATCATGTCTAGGCATTAGGCAATTCTTCTATTTAAGCAAGCTTCAGTATTGAGTAAAGACATCTTGAATTCTATCAATTTATTAAAGGCTATTTAGCTAATTATCGAAAGTTCTATCAGCTATTTACTTACTCTGTCAGGGACCTTAACATAATAATCCTTTATTTGGGAGGCTTTATTGATAATAAGAATAACAATAGTTTAAGTCAAACTTCAATTCAACTTAATAAAATTTTTGGCAAACTAAGCATCATTTTTTTGTTCAATTTATCAGATTTTAAGTATTTCTACTACCCCTAAAAATGCTAATATCTTCTAATAAACTATCCTCTACATCAAAATAATTATATATCTGTAACATGTTAGTCTAATGGAAAAAAGATATAACATTTTTTTGTAATTTAAATAATTTTAAAGAAAAGTTATAATATGTTATGTCTTGAAGTAATTGGTAAAGTTGTTTCTTTGTGATCACAAGATCACGGGTTCAAATCATAGAAATAGACTCTATATAAAAATCCAGAATATAGTATTCATAAAAAATTTCCATTGTTTTTTAAGAAATTGACATGTGATATAATTTATATATATATTACATATAAAATTCTTTAAATTTTTAAATAAAATAATATAAAATTCTGAATTATAAAATTTAAAATATCAAATCACAACAAAATGCTCAAGATTGAATTTTTAAGCAGCCTTATCATTCCTTGGACCAGGCTATGGATTAACAGAAGTACTCTGCTTCTGGAGGCCCATACAGATCATAAAGGGCAAAGGAAATATAACTTTCTTATACTTTTATATAATATTTAGTATTTTCACTTATTTGACTGACAGGACCAACTTAAAAAAACAAATGGCTAAACTCTGTAACCTTTGAACTGCACTTTTTTTTTATTTTTAACTTTTCAATTCGATTTATTTTAGTAATCTTTGTGGTTAAAATCGATTAATTAATCAGTCGATAGTAAACTAATCAATTTTTGTAAACTAATTAATTTTTATTTAATAGTTTTCTTTTTAATTAAACTTTAAGTAAATGACAATCTTTTTTAATATTATCTTAATGATTTGAGTTAAAATATGATATTTTAATTGTACACGAGCTTACTCGGATCTGATCTGATTTCTTCCCAAATCCTTTCAAAATTCTTCGGTAATATACCAAAATTTTCAATAGTAGTATCAGATCCCGAATCAATTTTCCAATAGATTCACCTAATGTTTTAAAAATTGAACCTGTTTGACTAGTTTAATAGTGAAAATCTAAAACCGACCAACTTTTCGATTTTTAACTTTTTGATTTAATTAAGTATAATAATTTTTGTTGTTAAATTACCCATTTTATTAATTAACCGACTAATTTTTTAAAACTAATTAGTTTATATATATATAAATAGACTAATTAATTTTCATTTGACAGTTTTTAGTTAAACTTTAATTTTTTTATAAATCATGATAATTTTTTATTATTTTTCAAATTCTTCGATTTTATTCGATAGTTAATCAATTTTATAACATTTTAATACCGATTGAACCTTTTAAACCTTAAATTTCCTATCTTACATATTATATATCTTTTCAGTGTTGAAAACATTGGATTCACCTTATATTAACAATTTATTACCGAATATTTAAATCGAATTGCTGATTTGCTAAATGACATTTTTTTGAAAATTTTGCTAAATGACTTTCTCCAAGCTAAATTGGGTTTTACTTTCCCAGGGATAAAATTCTCTTTTCCGGTTAACCAGTTCTTACATTATTCTATTAAATCTTATTCACTTATTTATATAACGTTAGGATATATTGTATATATCTTTTATTTAGTTTTGACATTTTAATTGGACATATAAGATATAACTTGTGAAGTCTATCGTTATAGCAATATTGGAATTATCTTACGACTGAATGTGTTAAAAATTACTGCTGAATTTGTGAGTTTTATAGATTGATGAAATTAAAAGGATAAGGTTGTTGCGTTTTTTAATTTAAGTGAAATTGTGCACATCTCCTAATTAAAGTAGAAGTCTATCAAAAAGGTCAGTGTGCAGAAACGAAGTTGATGTGAATCCTAAGTGTGGTGAAACTGCAACAGTGGGGCGTGCGTGAATTGTGAAGGGAGAAAAACATACGGCTGAAGTTAATCTCTCGTGTGTGGGCGTTAATTGTCAAGATAAAGCAGATTGCGGTGGTGTGAGAGCTGAAAAATATATGCAACGGTGAAGAGTGTTATTCCATAGCTGAAACAAATCTCATGGGTATGTGAAAGACCGACGTTGAAGCGTGCTTGAGTTTGGTGTGCATTAATCTTCTCCAAGTCTCTTGCTTTAATTGAGTAATTCAACTCCTACCAAGAATCAACAGCAAAAGGATATTTTATGTCAAGGTGGGATAATAAATGTTAGTGGGCAATTGGTGTGTGTGCACGGCAATCAAGCAACAGGTGTGTGTGTGGCATTGAGTCCATGTGAGTGTGTGTAGCATTGAAAATATAGCTCATGTGATTTTAGGAATTTTAGCAATCAGCTATTTAGTGGACATTAATGACACACTTGAAAAACATAGCTCAGGTTGGTTTTTGAGATTATGGCTTCGAGGGATAGGAGATAACGTTGCTGGAAGTTTTGGTTAATTGAGTGCTGGAAGTCTTGGTTAATTGGTTTAAGGGGATAACGTTACATCATAATTTAACTTCTGATTTTTCAGACTTGTTCTTCTTGGATTTGTACGTGAATTTTTGGCGGCGTCATTCTTTATTAGCTCAAGGGTTATTAATTGATTTCTTTATGGGTTGTGTATACTTTAGTTGGCGAATGTGTTATCGGTGCAGCTATGGTTTCGTATTGATGTTTATGTGAGTCAGCTTATTAGTGTTGCGATGACTTTCAGATCTATTTCAGTGGAGCTTAACCTTTCGGAAAGTTGTCTTCTTTTTCTTAAGTGTATTATTATTTTGTTCTTAGTTGATTGATCACTTGAGCTGTTTATTTCTTATCTTTATTATCAAATATTGTTGAGAAAATCTTCTGTTGAGGTTAGTACAAGACGGTCGTACTATTGGGTTGATTGAGAAAATCCTCTGTTGAGGTTAGTACGAGGCGATCGTACTATTGGGTGTGAAATTCTTTCACAGGAAGTGAAGTTGAGGGATAGTGTCAATGGTTGAGTGATGTTGACTCAGTAAAGTCTTAGGTAAATCTATTGTACTTTCGTGAAAGTATTAAGCTAGGCGAGGCCCCGCAGACGTAGGCAAGAAGTGCCGAACTGTGTTAACAAATTTTTGGTATTTTTATTATTTCGGTTTTGATTATTTTTATTTTGTTGGTGCCAAAGAAATTTACAGAAAGTTTACGAAATAATTAATCCCTTTTGGTTTTTCATATAAGATCCATACAAATATATGGATAAAATTAAATGACATAAGATTGAAACACCCAAATGAGACAAACGAGTACGTCTTACACATCAAATTCTTTGTTCTAATTATTCTATTTTAACTCTGTTCTATTAAATTTTATTCATATATTTACGTAAAATTTATATAAATATATGAGTAAAATTCATTAAAATATGATAAAAATATTATAATTGAAACAGAACTTCGGATCCTTTCCTTAAGACAACAAGCGCGGGGTTCGGACGCTGGGTGATGATACAAACGTCAAACAAAATCATGTCCATGACTCCATGAGCTCAAGCATCGACGTGCTTCCCATGTGACCATTCGTACTGCTCGTGAAGACTTCAATTATTACACTTGCTTTCTTCCCATTTTCCTCCTCAACTTATCACGGAACTTGATCTTCTTTTAGCTAATTGACCATATGAAGTCCTGTAACTTCCGCATAGGCCAAACACTTATCTTTACATAACTTCCGTATAGACCAAACACTTATCTTTATGTCTGTTTACTAATTGTGATTCTTCTAGTTGAGTACTCTGTTAGACTTATTAATGGTTTTGACGATGATCATGTATTATTTGAAAATTTAAATTCAATTTATTTCTTTTTAAAGGTAATGATATAAAAATAAATTTATAATATAAATTTTTTTATAGAATTTTCTTTATGAACTTATTTTATTTATTTTCAACATCCGAAAGGATCCTGTTAATAATATATTTCATCAATCAGCTTCAAATTTCTCTTATCGATTGATTATTGCGTGATTCTAGCAGATATAATATTAAAAGTTTAAAATCTATTCAAAACAAAAATAAAGCAACGATTAATTGAAGAAAATGCATATTTAAAAAAGAATCACTGCATTTTGCAAATGAGAGACAAAAGTTATAATCTTTAACATACTTAAGCTGCAGAAATATTCTCAAAAGTCGTATGTTGATTAAAATCTCTTATGCCTTAAAAAGTGACAATTCTTTTTGTAAGACATTATTGAAGCTCGTTTGAAACAAATTATTTTTTCATTTGTTGAGAGTTTATAGAAGCTAGCAAAATACTACTAGTGTGGAAGGTTGGAGAACTTTGAAAAAATATATATTCACGAGCTTGAAGAGGCTCGTCAAATTACTACTTAAATTTTTATAATGAAATACTCAAGTTGGATACTTAAGGATTGAACATAGGTTTGAGTTATAAGCCGAACAAGCATAAATATTTTAAAATTTTTAGTGTTAAACAATGATTAAAAAGTTCAACTAATTTGACCAGTTTAATTATAAAAAACTTAAAATTTTCAACTTTTTGGTTCGATTTACTTTAATACTTATTATTGTTAAAAATTGATTAGTTTATTAATTATTCAATCAATTTTTGAAAAATAATAGGTATTTATAAATTAATTAAACTTTATTTAACAAAATTTTCAATTAAATTTTAAATAATTTAGTGAATAAGTCTATCATATTTTATTTTTTTAATTTTATTTAATCTTTAATCAATTTTGTAACAATACTGATTGAAGCTTTTAAACCTTAAACTTTTTATTTTATCAATTTAACTTCTACTTCAGTTTTTAAAATATTTAAGTTAAGTGTCCTTTTAATTTATTATCTAAAGTTTAAAAATAACTACGTAACAAACATGAAAGTACAAAGAAAGGATATTTTGACGTGTAATGAACCGAGAAAAATATCAATCTCGTTTTCATTGTGCTTTGTGTGGAACTAAAGAAGAGTTGTGCTCGAACACGATGGTTTCTGTGGTTGAAGATGGTTGAGCTTGAGAAGTACAAACCATCTTAAGTACGGTCTGATTTTGATAAGTAACTGATATCTGCTCTGCTTATAAAATTCAGATAGGACCACTCCTGAACAAACAAGCAAAATCTACCGAGAATCAGGTCAAAGAAGTAAAGGAAAACTCATACAAGACGTACGGCTTCAGCTATAGGAAATTTCCTGGAAATTGCGCAACTACGAGACATATCAAATGAATTGAGGTTGTTGTGACACGATCCACGTCCGAAAAGGATTGGTTTTTGCTGCATGATAATAATGAAAGTTTCAAGTTATAGGTTGTTGTGTTGTTTGTATGGACATAAACCGAAGTAGGTAATGAGGAAGCTTCGTGGAAGGTATACTGGTCAGTTCAGACAAAAAGAGACATGCATGTGAACCGCAAAAATATAAGGTGGTCGAGGCATGTTCTTCAGGATTTGTATCAAAATGATATGTTTCTTGAAGTGACAGGAGGAGGAGGAGGTCCCATGGAGTTTGTGAGATGGAGAGTAGAAACTAACATTTGGCAATCCATATTGATGAAGACAAGATTGAGAGGAGAAGTTCTTTCTTCTTTTGTTGTTTTTCCTGTCTTTTGCCTCTATGACGACTATCTTCAAATGCTTGCTTTACTTATTAATTGGCTAAAAGACATAAACATCTTATTTAATTTAAGAAATTTAAAATAAACCCCTATTTTTTAAATTTTAAAAAAGCTTCTTTCTAATTTTTAATTTTAAAAAAAGACTCATTCTCTAATTATAAAATATACACGATAAAAACGTTATATATGAAATAATCAGATATCAATGATGTAGTAATTCAGCTCGGTTTTTAATCCCGACACAAACTAATTAAACTAATGTGATTATGGTATGTTTATTCTACCTTCACTCTTACTTATAGTTACTAATTATTAATAATCACTCTATAAATTGTCAAAAAATATAATTTCTTAAAATAATTTTTTATTTAGTAATAATAGTCAGTGAAAATTATTAATTATTGGTCATTAATTAGTCTCAATCTATAATTTAATACTTTAACTAAAATATGTTTAAATGTTGTGCAATCTATACATTTTCTTGATTTTTTAACACAACTCATCCTAATTTTTTATTTGTTAAAAAAATAGAAAAATGAGATAATTAGGCATAAGACCTAACAATGCATTTTTTTGTAGACACAGTACAATATAATCTTCAACCTTACCCTCAAGAAGATGTGACCAATCCACCTGAAGAGTAATATCAACACCTTCTTCTTTTTCTTCTTCTGCTCCTCCTCCTCGTCCTCCTCCTTCTTCTTCTTCTTCATGAATGTGGCAATTAGGGTTTGGTAAATATATAGGCTAGGCTTTTCCTGTGTTGCTGTAACATCATTGAACATTGAACTTTTCACGTCAGGAAACTTCCTTCTGCCTGCCCTGACTTGGCATTTTCTTCATAAACGAATTGGTTTGCTATTATTTGTGGTTACTGCTAATAATAATGACACCTATTTTTTTTCTTTTATTCTCATAAGACGCCAAAAAATAATATTTCATTAAGTTTATATCAAATTATTTTAACTAAATTGTTGTTTAATGAAGGTTAGATAATATTTTGATTTAGATATAATATCACACCTCCATAACAACTCAGTAAAAATTTAGATAATTCTAATAATACGCAATCTTATTTCAAACTAAAAAAATGCTATTTTCAAAATATTTATGATACCAAAAGCACATAATAAAGTTTATCTTTTATTCTAAAAACAATTATGAACAACCTTAATTTTTGGAGATTAGTCCATTTCCTTGATAAAGCACTAAAAAAAGAACATTTTACTAAGTTTTAGGAAGAGTTTGGCAAAGAGTTGTTGATTAAAAGTTAGCTTTTTAATTATTTTAAAAAGTTATTGTTGTGTTCGGTATATGACTTATTAGTTAGTTTTTTTAACTCTAATCAGCTGATTTCTAAATGTTCCATAAGATGAGCTTTTGAGATTAGCTATTTGCCTAATAACAGTATTGTCCTTCACTTTACTCTGTGTTTGTGTGTTTTCAAAATTGACAAGTTAGTTTTTTTTATCGTACTAAAATTTGGAAGAATATAATAATAAAAAGGTTAATTAATAATCTTTATTTAGTTGTATAATATTAGTTTACATTTAAAAATACAATAATATTAAGAGGAGCTTTTTTTTATCATACTGAAGTTTAGAAGAATATAATAAAGAGGTTAATTAATAATCTTTATTTAATTATATAATATTAGTTTATATTTAAAAATACCATAATATTAAGTTTTTGAACATAAAGAGTCACGTCAAATTAATATTTTTAGTATATAACTACTATATATCGTATTTATGTCATATTATAATTATAGATGGTTTAATTTATTAAATAATAAAATTCATACATATTATATGAAAAATGTTAATAGAGAATTTACGTTGGATTATTATTATTATTATTATTATTATTATTATTAAAGTTAAACTTAATTTTTGTAAAATTAAATATCCAAAATCTAAATTGTTATAAGAATATTTAACAAAATACTAAATAATATGATATTCATGCCTTTATAAAATTTTTTAAATCATAATCTCTTAAGTCATTTTACACAATAACAGCGAATATTAAAGAGCTAATTTTATTAAATATTTTTAATAAACAACTCATATAATTAACTATTAGCTAACTATTGATAGAGTTAACTAATAACTATTACAATCTACTGTTTACCAAACAGAGCTTTAATTATGTTATTTTAACATATAATCTAACATAATTAATTGTTTTTCACATAACAGAGCTATTTTTTGTTTTTTTAATAACTCAGATTTCGAGCTTTACTCAACTAATTTTGAGACCTATGAGTCACTTACTTAGACTTATAGATAAGTAAATTTAGGTTTGATCCTAAACAATGGTAGAAATTAACAAAAGCTACTCCTCCTCTGATTTGAATTCACAACTTTTCACACCATCCTCTCCTCTATTTACCACTAGGCTATCAGGGGCTTTTTTTTTTGTTGTCTTTTTTAATGCCACAAGAAGAGTGTGGACGTCATACTGCGGCTTCTCTTCCGGTGGTACCAAATGAGAAATTGACAACACTTTGTCCATACTTGGCACACAATATAAGGAAAATGACAGCATACGATTTCTGACGATCTCAACTTAATCAACAAGATGCCTAGGTGTCACATACATACTGATCGATTTTGATTCGATTCTAACCAGAGATCTGTCTGACATCACATCTAGATTTTTTCCTTGTTCTTGTGGTCACAAATTTAAACAAGTAAAGAACATCTTAAGTGTAGAAGATATGACATTTCTCATAGCTCAAGAAATATTTTTAAAAATTATTAATATTTAAAATTTTTGAAAAAAATTAGTTTTCAAAATTTTTTAAAAATTTTCCCTTCAAATTTTGATTACAAAATAATAATAAAATGCATGTAATATGAATATCAGGCGTGAATTTATTAAATATCACTAATATAATAACTATTTTAATTATTATATTCGAATCGAAATTCGACTTAAATTAATAATTTAAAATAATTATAATAAATTAGTAGTATGAGTCGAATTAATTTAAAAGTTAAATTAAATTATAATGAAAATAACATTTGATTAGTTATAAGTATGATATTTTTATTGTATATATTTTATAGTTGTTTTTAATTAAAGTATAAGAAAAAAGGTTTTTATAAAAAAAACTTAAAACTAAAAGGATTTTTTCAAAAATTTTAAAAATTAGGAAAATTTTATAAAGTTTTCTAAAGTATAAGGAAGGCCTATATCTTTTACCATAATCTTAATTTAGTATTTCATTCCAATTTTGTTTTCCTTCTCAATTTAAGCAATCTTAAGATGACGGTCGTTTTTAGTATTTTATATTTTTATTTATTTTTGGGCTCGTGTAAAAAATAAAAAAAATATGAATCTTTTATTATTTTTTATAAAATTAATAGTAAATTTTATTTTATTTTATTTTATTTTATAAGAATAAAAATGAGCTCTATTTTACTGTTTATAATAATAAGCCTTGCGGTTAATTTTTGTTGTTAAAAATCTAATTGTAAATTTCAAAATAGTGCCTGGTAATGTCATTTGTAATGCCACGTATAATGTCACGTGTACTACGTAACAAAAACGTCGTCGTCGTCGTACTGAAATTTACAATTAAAATTTTTAATAAAAGTTGATAACAGGAAAAACATATACTACGAGACCAAAATTATAGAAAAATTACCAATAGGATAATTTAACCCTAAATTTTAGGTGACGAATTCGAACTAATTGATGTAAGAAGTAAGATATGTTTAACGAACCTTCCTTTCCGAGTTTATCCAACTCGGGAGAAAACTTTTGGGGTCTATTTAGTTAGATGTTAATTAATAAAATATGATGAAAAAAAATATAACGGAACGGAATGATTTATAATAGAATGGAATGTAATATAGTAAAAAGTTATTTGAGAGGGATAGAAATATTCGTAATATAATATTGTAAAATGTTGTTTAAAAGATAAATAGAATGGAATGTAATATATAATAAATGACTATTATTTTCCTGATATTAAAATAACCCTTGATATTAAAATGGTTATTGTAAGAAGTTTAACGCTATAATTTTAAAACAAAAATTATGTCCAATTAAAAAGTCATTGTTGTGACAGTGACAAATAATTTTTTATATAATTTTTATTTTAATATAATAAAAATTTTAATAAACAACACGAGAAGAAAGAGAAGTAGTAGAACATGAAGAACGAAAAGACTGTAACAGATATCTGTGTGTGTAATAAACTTGTGGATAGTAATAAATGAGTCTTGGGATTAGAAGAAATAATTGATATTAAGAAAAATTATTGAGGGTATATTAGGTAGTATGTATTTATTAACTTACGTTCTATCCTAGACCCTCCAAATCGGAGGTTTCTTGTTTTCACTGTTTAAAATATAATAGAACATAACATCCACCTCTCCGCTTTCATCTCATTTTGTCTCATTCCATTATGAAACCCTAAACTAAACGATAAAAATGTGTTACGTTTCATCTCGTTCTATTACCAATTCTAGGACTTTAGGATTAATTAATCATGTTAATAGGTTAGGCCTGGCCGGGCTGAGCCCTTAGTCAACCCGTGGCTTGATGGACCGGAATGGGCCAACCTGCTCATTAATTTTTTAAAATAAAAAATTCAAAACGTCATTTTGGAAAAAATGGACGGGCATTTATTTGACGTTCAGGTGAACCGTAGCAGACCCGTGGCTTGGTCCGGGCATTTCGTAGCTCATCTGTAACCCGACCAACTTAGGCTAAAATGGGGCCCCAAGAAGGAACTCTTACTGCAAACTACTTTCTTTAATATCTTATTTTGTGTTACGATCAACCCGGGAAGGAACTCTTTACTCCAAACTACTTTCTTTAATATCTTATTTTGTGTTACGTTTACTCAGCTTGGTCCCCTTTCGGTTTAAGGATTTTCTTTGTACGGTATATAGAGTCTTAGATTGACTGG
>JANZXP010000004.1:32657775-32690248 GCA_027576715.1 Erythroxylum flavicans | reverse complement strand
CGTAACAAAAACGTCGTCGTCGTCGTACTGAAATTTACAATTAAAATTTTTAATAAAAGTTGATAACAGGAAAAACAGATACTACGAGACCAAAATTATAGAAAAATTACCAATAGGATAATTTAACCCTAAATTTTAGGTGACGAATTCAAACTAATTGATGTAAGAAGTAAGATATGCTTAACGAACCTTCCTTTCCGAGTTTATCCAACTTGGGAGGAAACTTTTAGAGTCTATTTAGTTAGATGTTAATTAATAGAATATGATGAAAAAAAATGTAAAGGAATAGAATGATTTATAATGGAATGGAATATAATATAGTAAATAGTTGTTTGAGAGGGATAAAAATGTTCGTAATATAATAGTATGAAATGTTGTTTAAAAGATGGATAGAATGAAATGTAATATTTAATAAATGATTATTATTTTCCTGATATTAAAATAACTCTTGATATTAAAATAGTTGTTGCAAGAAGTTTAAGGCTATAATTTTAAAACAGAAATTATGTCCAGTTAAAAAGTCATTGTTATGACTGTGACAAATAATTTTTTATATAGTTTTTATTTTAATATAATAAAAATTATAATAAACAACACGAGAAGAAAGAAAAGTAGTAGAACACGAAGAACGAAAAGACCGTAATAGATATTTGTGTGTGTGATAAACTTGTGGATAGTAATAAATGAGTCTTGGGAAAAGAGAATTATGATTGGAAGAAATAATTGATATTAAGAAAAATTATTGAGGGTATATTAGGTAGTATTTATTTATTAACTTACGTTCTATCCTAGACCCTCCGAATCGGAGATTTCTTGTTTTTACTGTTTAAAATATAATAGAACATAACATCTATCCCTCCGTTTTCATCTCATTTTGTCTCATTTCATTATGAAACCCTAAATCAAACGATAAAAATGTGTTACGTTCCATCTCGTTCTATTACCAACCCTAGGATCTTAGGATCAATTAAGCACGTCAATGGATTAGACTTGGCCGGGCTGAGCCCCTAGTCAACCCGTGACTTGGCTGACCGGAATGGGCCAACCCGCTCATTAATTTTTTAAAGTAAAAAATTCAAAACAACATCATTTTGAAAAAAATGGACGGGCATTTAGTCGACGTCCAGGTGAACTACAGTAGACCCGTGGCTTGGTCCGGGCAGTTCGTAGCTCAACTATAACCAGACCAACTTAGGCTAAAATGGGGTCCCAGGAAGGAACTCTTAACTCCAAACTACTTTCTTTAATATTTTATTTTGTGTTACGATCAACCCGGAAAGGAACTCCTACTCCAAACTACTCTCTTTAATATCTTATTTTGTGTTACGTTTGCTCAGCTTGGTCCCCTTTCGGTTTAAGGATTTTCTTTGTACGGTATATAGAGTCTTAGATTGACTGGAGAGGAAGGGAAGCAACAAATTTCAAGTCTCAAGTGTATTTGATGTAATTGTTATTAGAAAATTGACTTTCCGCATTGAGTTATGTGTACGGCAAAGACCCAAATCTTCTTTCTAGCAGTCAAAATTTGGATGTATGAGATTATCATAAAATTATTTAAAAATAAATAAAATTTAAAATATAATTAAAAATTGTTTTTATTTATCAAAAATTTTGAAGTTTAATTAAAAAAGAGATTGTTAAATGAAAATTAATTGATTTATTTAAGTTTATAAAAACTTATTAATTATTAAAATTTACCTATTAATTAACAAATTGATCAGATTATAATAACAAGAGTTATTACAGTAAATCGAACAATACAGTTAAAAATTTAACTGCTCAAGATTTTTACGATTAAACGAGTCAACTCGATCGATTAGCAATGTTTTAATCTGATTTGTGGGAATTATGAAAGGTTAATACTAAATTAAAAACTTTTTAAAAATGTGACATCTGTTAGCAAATATATAAAACTAATTAAGTTGGTCTCACACAACAGTTTAAGCTATTGTGGTGAAATGATCGCTTAATATGATATCAGAGCCTTTATGACCAAACGGTCTTGAGTTTAAATCCTACCATCCACCTATATTTATCATCAAATTAATTCAGCACAAGGTATAATAGGTCTGTGCAAGTTTCAAGCCCAAAAAGTTTTCACTTGAGAGAGTATATTAGCAAATATATAAAACTAGTTAAGTTGACTTCACACAATAGCTTAAACTATTGTAGTGAAACGATCGCTTAATAACATCAAATTAAAAATTTTGCAAAAGGTTAAATACTTTTTAACCTATCATCTCTCTTCTTTATGTATTTAATATACACTTCAATGTTTTTCACCTTTTTTTTTTGGTTAATGAAATGAGAGATGCATGAGTTGATTCTCATTCTTTCATGCCATCTTTATTTTCTAACCACACTTCCTTTGCTTCCTAACTGTAAGTTATTAGGAATAGTTAACATATTTACCTATTTAAGGGTGAATTAAGTAATCGGACGAGGTTTACAAAGAACTTTTAAATGTTTAAGCCTTGGATTTCATTTTCAATCTCACAAAATCTCTAATTTAGATTTTAAGTTTTAATTGTTAACCCATTAAATAACTTATTCTTTTTTTTTTTTGAGAATGGAGGAATCAGCATCAGCTATTTTTTTGAATGCGCACTGGATAAATATTGTTGCAAATCACGTTAATCAGGTACTCCATATTAAGCAACTCCTGTACGACATGCTCGATTGAGAGAATGTAAGTAAGGGAATTAGATCCTGTGATCTTTTATCCCTATGCCTCTCACTCTATCAACTCGATCATCCTTTAGTTAGCTTATTATTATTATTATTATCATTGTTATTATTATTACAAAAACTTACTGATTAATTAATTAATATTAAATTGATCGATTTTTAACAAAAAAAATTATTAATTAAATCAAACCAAATGTTAAAAACGAATCAAAAAGTTAACCGATTTAAGATTTTATCATAAAACTGATCGAATTAGTTTGATTTTTAAAACACTTATCCAAAAATTAACATAACGAACATACAAATAATGTGTAGAAAAATCATGAATCTCCC
Source organism: Erythroxylum flavicans (assembly GCA_027576715.1). NCBI lineage: Eukaryota > Viridiplantae > Streptophyta > Magnoliopsida > Malpighiales > Erythroxylaceae > Erythroxylum > Erythroxylum flavicans. Next base: position 32,687,227 of record JANZXP010000004.1, on the reverse strand, counting down.
AATAACTAGGTGACATTGAAGACACCAATTTGAAATTCCATTATTTTCTCCAGAACAATCTTTGTATGATCTTCAAATGCCTACTTCAAGCAAGCCAATTATTAGAAACAAAACAAAAGAAACTAATAAAATACCAAATGCCATCTGGTCAGACAAAAAGAACGAAGCTTCCGGGAAGCTGCAGCAAGCAAATCCATCGTTCGTTGGTGTCACATTATTTATAACAGTTCACTCAAAAACTCTTCCTGCCCATTACTGTCTATCAAGAACCAACCAAACTTTGAGGTGGTGAAGATTTGATCCTTTCTCTTTTGTCTGGGTGCACCATTACTATGGCATCTACACAGGAACCGAGGCTTATGGAGAGTGGAAATCTCAAGGGTTCAAGCAAGGAGATGAGACCTGGCCGTACTGCTCACAACATGTCATCTTCTTCTCTGAGAAAGAAATCCGACCTGACACTTGTTTCCAAAGTTCGGTGTGGATTGCTTAGACTGTTACTCACTAATCTCCAAGAAGTTATTCTCGGAACTAAGCTTTCTGTACTGTTCCCTGCTATCCCTCTTGCAATTATCGCCTACTGTTACGGTTTTGCAAGAGTAAGTGCATGCGTTCTTTAATGGAGTTCAAGGAACTAAATGATAAAAAGTTTCAAAAGCTGATACTGAATCAAGATTTTCATGTTGTTGTTTCTTTGAAACAGCCATGGATTTTTGCTCTCAGCTTGCTTGGACTCACCCCACTTGCAGAAAGAGTCAGCTTTCTCACAGAGTAAGAACGAATTAGTTGTTCATTTTCATATCAGAAGCAGCAGAGAAATGTTTCTGATTCTTAATCTCTGGTTTTCTTCTGTTTCTGTTATGAACAACCACAGGCAACTTGCTTACTACACTGGTCCGACAGGTACTTTAATGTATAGTTTCGATTTCATGTCTTCTTAAGTTTATATTTAATAAAGATCATGAAACACTTTTTCCATTGATGAACAAAAAGACAAAATGATAAAGATTGCAAACCAAACCAATTAATTTCTTACATATTTTTCTTTTTTTAATACTTTTTTTTTCTTTTCTGGCTTTCTACAGTGGGAGGTCTTCTAAATGCAACTTGTGGCAATGCTACTGAACTCATCATAGCTATGTTTGCTTTATGTGAAGCAAAAATAGAGGTGGTGAAGTATTCTCTTCTCGGTTCAATCCTTTCAAACCTGCTTTTAGTCCTTGGAACCTCTCTTCTATGCGGCGGCATTGCCAACATTCGAAAGGAGCAAAAATTCGATAGAGTAAGCTTCTTCTAAAACATAATCATTTCGTTTCTGTACTGCTTTACTTATGATTTTAACAGGCAATGTCTGATGAAATTGAACAGAAACAAGCTGACGTGAACATAATCCTACTGGTACTAGCATTGCTGTGTAATGTTCTGCCATTGTTGTTCCGATTCGCGGGCGCTTCCCTCACTCTCACGGCGGTCCCGACACTGCAGTTGTCCAGAGCTAGCAGTGTTGTTATGCTTATTGCTTATGGTGTGTATATCTTCTTCCAGTTGGTGACACACAGACAGATGTTTGAAGCACGGGAGGTAATAACATTAAATGATGTCTGAGAAGCATTCTGATATGTATACTTGTTCAATGTCAGTTGTTAAAAGTTATTGACTTTCCCATACTTGTGGAACTGATCAGGAAGATGAAGATAACGATAATGTTGGTGAAGAAACACCAGTTATTGGATTCTGGAGTGGGATCGTTTGGCTGATTGGAATGACTGTGTTCATTGCTGTTTTATCAGAATATGTTGTGGCCACTATTGAGGTTGATTGAAGAACAATTATTGGATTTTTATAATTTTATTTAATTTTTATGAATTCAAAGTTCTCATTTTTTCTATTTTTCTGATTTTTTTTTTGAACAGGAAGCTTCAGATTCTTGGGGACTTTCTGTGAGTTTCATTAGCATCATTTTGCTACCAATTGTTGGAAATGCTGCAGAACATGCTGGAGCTATCATTTTTGCTTTCAAAAACAAGCTAGTAAGTGAAGAATTATTATTATTATTATTATATTTTTTTATTATATTTCAGAACCCGCATGCTAAATAAATACCCGATCAGAAATAAAGCTGCCTATTACTGAATCTCTCCTGACCAAACAATCATCTCTATATTTTTATATTTTAAAATTTATAATATATTCATATATTTACATATAATTAATCACACTAAATTCTTTGAATAAAAATATAATTCTTAATTATTTATATAATTAACTTAATTATGATGTATTGATATATATAATATATTCTTAACATTTTAATTTATTATTTTTAATTGCAGGACATCTCATTAGGGGTTGCCTTGGGATCTGCAACACAAATTGCAATGTTTGTGGTAAGAATTTAAGATACACACATTCATTCTTGTTATAAAAAATTTATCAATTTATTAATTAATTAACTAAAATTTGAAAATTAACTATTTTCATAAATTAAAACAAATTATTAAACTTTTATTTAATTGTCTTTTTTAATTAAAATTTATTTTTTAATAGAAAAAATTGTGCATTTTTTCAATATATCATTTGGCGTTTTCATCAATGATTAAAATTTTGACCCAATTTGGCCAGTTTAACAGTGAAAAATTTGAAATGATCAACTTTTTTATTTAATTTTCAATTTTTTTCAATTTACTTTAATAATGTTTTTTATTAAAAACTGCAAGTTTATTAAATAATCGGTTAGTATCTTTTTTATTTAAACTTCAAATTCTTTTACGGGTAAATACAGTATTTTTTAATCATATTTCAAATTCTTCAATTTAATTTAATCTTTAATCGGTTTTATAATAATAGCTGAATTTTTTAAACCTTAAACTTCTTGTCTTATCAGTTTAACTTTTAATCCAACTTTTAAAAAATGTTAGATTTTATAACAATATAATAGCAATTGATCTTATTAACTTTTAACTTTTTATCTGAATGATTTAATTTTTCAGTTTTTTAGAGTATCCCATACTGATTAAATATATGAAAATGTTAAATGATTTATAAGTGATAAGGGTCAACTATCCAAATAAGTAGTTTTAGTCATTTTAGCAACGGTTGACCCAAGTCTAATCTTTATTAATGGGCTCGATACTTTAACCATATTAAAAATTCTAATACATTTCCATCTAAACAGTTAAATTGTGACACTTCTTACAGGTACCAATCTGTGTAATTGTGGCTTGGATAATTGGAATTGACATGGATTTGGTTTTCAACCTGGTAGAGACAGGAACTCTTGCACTGTCTGTAATAGCCGTCGCATTCACTTTACAGGCAAGATTTAAGAACAATGTTGTCATCGTATAATTTAAAATATAACGTATTATTGAGTGAAACCTTATTTTCTACCTGGAACAACAGGATGGTACTTCTCATTACATGAAAGGGTTGGCACTCTTGCTATGCTACATTGTCATTGGAGCTTGCTTCTTCGTAACCAACACATCTCTACCAAGTAAGAACATAAACCTCATACATTTCTGGAATAAGTTAGGGTTCCAGGTTCGGTCTGAAATTTTTTTAGAACTCTATAATTGCTAATGCAATCTTGATCTCTACTTGTTCCAGACCAAAACAATATCATCAACATGAGAATCAAATCAGAGACTGGAACCATATCAGCTTAAGATGGGGATTTGAGCTTCTGGGTGTGACTACTTCATGATCATCCATGGAATCACCTGCCTGAGACATGAACAGATTGGTTTCATTTGTTATTCTTTCATTCTGATTCATCTTTGGTTTTGGCCTGCCTGAAAGAAACTCCCAGTATGTAGTGTTGTCCAGTTCGAACTCCATTGAAGATGAGTTACAGCTTTTCGTGTGTTGTTTGAATCTTCTTCAGATGTTGTTTTTTCTTTTTTCTTTTTATCAGTTCATCATCCCTGTTCTTATGCATGTTACTGAAAGGTGGCATGATGAGCACGAGGAATCTTTTGGCTTTTGTAGTGACATAAATCGAGAATAAATGAAGAGTATGCTTTGATTTGTTTATGTTTGTAATGTATTTCCGATTCATTTTTGAAAAAAATTCAAAATTTTTATACCAAATTTTAAGAATGTCAATAGTCGTCGGGTCGGACTAATGGCTTATATGTTGACCCGTAGCTCAAAGGGTTGAAGTTGGCCGACTCATGACTCAACCTATTTTTTTATAAAAAAATTAAAATATGATGTTGTTTTTATTATTCTGATTCACCCACAGGCTGTCCCGACCTGATAAGCCCAGATTTCAAATGAACAAATTCAAACTTGAAAAAAAAATCTTTCTGATTCTTGAAGAATGAGGGTTAAAGGGATTAATCGAAAAAGATTTCTTGTTCTAAATACGCCCAAACTACCTCTTCTTATTCTTATAACGAGAATCTTAATCTTATAATGAGAATATATATAATAATGAGAATATATATAAGCCTATTCCGGTTTGGTCCGGTATGGAATGAACTTATCTAACCTCAACCCGCAACCCAATTGAGCTGAAATATTTTAGACCGTGGCCTGGTTGATTGCCAAGCCTAATAGGCCAACACTTTTTGACTAAAATTGGGCTCAAGATATGGCGTTTTAAACAAACATCTTCTCCCCGCCGTTTGATCATCGTACACCTAATCAATTCCCGTGGACCTGAGAACAGCGAATCAGAGAACGAATAGGCACTTGTGCCGCAAAACAAAACTTACAAGATCGGCTCAGTTCTATTTCTTTATTTGCCTTATCTCCTCTCTTTCAGACAACCTATAAATTTTCAATTTCCCACCATGAGAGAAAACGACACATACGTCGTGTCATTTCGAGCCGTACCGGACCTCAGAACGTCGACGTGCAAGTTCGCTCAGAACCCGAACCACCAGCCTCTTCTACACAGCGCGAGGCTCTGCTGCGGAGTTGGTGGCTACGGCGGTTTTGGAAATTTCGCGGCGTTTTCGATGGCGATCAAAGGAGAGAGAAACGAATTCGCCCCGAGCACGACGCAGCTCTTGAAGCATCCGTTGGCGATTCTCGCTTACGTCCCGAGAGATGTTGCGACATTCGTCGCCGGCGCCATCGCTGGAGCCGCAGCGAAGACCGTCACAGCTCCTCTCGACCGCGTGAAACTCCTTATGCAGGTGGTTGTTGTTCCGTTATCTGTAAACATCATCATTCGTGATTCGTCACGTTTCTGGTGTTGTTTGTTTTGACATTTAGTTCGACCGACGCCGTTTCGGACTTTATTCCGTGTCTATGGAGAAAAAGAACAGTTCTGAATTTTCTTGGAATTTGAGTCCTAATCTGTAAAGTGACTCGACTTGTGTTGCAGACGCATGGAGTGCGTGTTGGGCAAGAAAGTGCTAAGAAAGGAATTGGTTTCATAGAGGTGTGTTATGGTTGAAACTGAGTGGAAGTTGGTTTGCAGGAAGGTTTCTTTCCACTCAAATTCATTGCTTGTTCCTTAGTTCCATGTTGTGTATATTATATTACCAAGTTGTGTATGTTATATTAATGGAGACGTGTTCCTTCTAAACAAATTGCAGGCCATTACAATGATTGGGAAAGAAGAAGGGATTAAAGGGTACTGGAAAGTGAACCTTCCTCAGGTCCGTTTCATTCTTCAGACTCTGCATACATTTGAATGTGAATTTGGAAATTAATTGTGTTCAGATTTTAGTCTCCTTAGTTTGCATTTATGATAAACATTTCAGGTGATACGGATCATACCTTACAGTGCTGTCCAGCTCTTTGCTTATGAGACATACAAGGTAACGGTGATTAATCAATCCTTTGGAGGGTGCGGAAGAAGACTATACTTTACAGATTCTTGACTGATATCTCACTGCTGAATAAATAGAAACTGTTCAGAGGAAAGGATGGTGAGCTCTCTGTAATTGGAAGACTCGCAGCAGGTGCTTGTGCAGGCATGACATCCACTTTTGTGAGTGCCACAGTTAGCTTGAATTCGGAATATATCCCAACTTAGTTGTTAAGTTTCGGGTACTATCTTGAGGAATATTATTCTGCAAATTTTTTCATGCTTTAGTAGATATCTTCCTTTGCTATTCATCTTTATATGTTTAACTGTGTGTATATCTCAACATACTATTCGTTACATAGACAGTTAACTTAATTCAGAATATATGCTAAAGTAACTGTTAAATTTTGGGTACTATATTGAGGAATGTTGATCTGCAAATCTTTTCATGCTTTAGTATATTACTTCTTTTGCTATTCATCTTTATATGTTTAACTATGTGTATATCCGAGCATACTATTTGCTACATAATAGTTAACTCAATTTGGATCCCATATTAAATGTCTTATCTCTCTAGGTAACATATCCTTTGGATGTCCTACGATTACGTTTGGCAGTTGAACCAGGATACCGGACGATGTCTGAGGTATGATGTGCTACATAAGCTTTTATCATGGTTAGAGGATCAGGATTCTGTAAAATTCACTTCAATGATTTCTGCAGATCGCTTTAAATATGCTCCGAGAGGAAGGAATTGCATCTTTTTATTATGGTCTTGGGGCTTCTCTTCTTGGCATTGCTCCATATATTGCTGTAAACTTTTGCATTTTTGACTTGTAAGTTCTCTAGTTCCCTGAATGTTTTTCTTTTATGCTATACATATTTCCTAAGTACTTTTAATTCTGAAGATAAAGAGCATTGTGAGAAACACTTGCCCTCTTTATAATAACAGGGTGAAAAAATCATTGCCAGAGAAATACAAGGACAAAGCTCAGTCATCTCTACTAACTGCTGTAGTATCTGCTGCTGTTGCAACACTTACTTGCTATCCTTTGGACACGGTGAGAAGACAGATGCAAATGAAGGGTTCACCATACAAGTCAGTTTTGGATGCCTTTCCAGGTAACTAGATATAATTTGCATTTGTTGAAACTTCCTTTACAGGATGTCTCCATGGATCTAGTTGTACTTTATGCTTATCAACTTTTTTGATTAGGAAAATGAATGAATCAGTCTTGGTCTTTTGTAACAAGTTGTTCGTGGGGAAACAGAATTTGAGAGTTGGGACCTTAGATAGAGGCTAAAAACCAGCAGAGAGTGACAAAGAGAGAGAATGAGATAAAGAACTAAGTTAATATTCAGCCCAGCATCTATAATCAATTATTGTGTTTACGTGACTTTGTATCTTCTGTAATGTATTTGGCCACATAATTGGGTATCCAAGTTTGAAAGGCTACATTTTCCTTTTCTCATTTTCTACTCTATAAGGTCCTTAGCTGCCTGATTCCTCATCTAATTCTAAAACGGAAAGCTTTGAGGCATAACTAGTACTGGTTCTGGGAGAGTTTCTCTATTTTTCTTGTAAAGGATGTGATGAAGTTTCAAGAAAAATTCCAAGTCAGGCTTCTGAAGTTAGATTGCGATTTACGTTTCTTAATTATCCAATCTTTAGATGTTATAGGGTGGATCCAAGATGAATTTGCCTGAAATGCCTTGTTTGTGGATTTTAAATGATTCAGGAATCATCGAGCGTGATGGAGTAATAGGCTTGTATAGAGGTTTTCTTCCCAATGCATTGAAGAACCTACCAAATAGCAGGTTTGCTTTTAGTCTTTTTTCATCATCTTCGTTCATGTACATCCATATGTCCCTAAAAATGATTGATTGGTCAATCAATAAGATTATCCTCCAAGAGTGTACTTCATCTTTTGCATCTTTCAGAATTTCGTAGTTTTGTTTATTTAGATACTTGATGTCTGAAAATGATGATATAGGAACTATGTGTATGAGCATGTTTGTTATGATTCTCATTCTACTCTGGAACATAAAGTGTTTAGGCTCAAATAGGGATGCCCCAGCCCACCGGTTTCAGGCTGGGACCAAAAGGACACCATTTTAGTAAGTTATGTCAGAATAATGTTGTTTTGCCCGAACTGGGTCAGTCCTCCCAAACTCGGACCAGTCCGAGCTCAATCTGCCATCCCTAGGTTCAACTGCAGAAATGCCTGTGTTCCAGCTACTTAATGCACAATTTCTTTATCTAATGGACATGACAATTTCAGTTCTCCTTTGATTGATAAATTCTTAATCCTCCATCTTCTACTGCAGCATACGGCTTACCACGTTTGACATCGTCAAACGTCTCATCGCAACGAGCGAGAAGGAACTGCAAAGAATCACAGATGAGAACTGCAGAAGACAAAGCAAGAAGACCGATGTTTGAATGATGATTCCCAGTCCGGGACGACCCATTGTATGATTTTTGGCCCATTTTTTCACAGCCTATTTTTGTTAGGATGTGCCTATTGTTGTAACAGAATGAGGAATTATGTATCTTTTGTAGGAAATTATGTTCTTGTGCTAGTGTTGTTCCGTTATGATATTGTTGTGTCAGTAATACTTGCGTTCTAAGAGCAAAATCTACATTCAATTATCAACTCTTCATGTGTATGTGCTCTCTTTGGGGTAAACCAAAAGAAATATCTAACACTAGTCATAGCAAAAAACTACTCAACGGACTTGGGTTCGGATTCGGGTTTAAGAGACTCAACTGTCATCCTCGTTTAATACCTCTAACGGACTTGGGTAGAGTCGGGCTTCGGATTCAATTCGGCTCAAGTTGGAATTAGGCTGCATTGGGCCTGATCGGGCCTAGGCTCACTCTTATTTTAAGTGACCATTTTATCACAATAGTTTAAGTTGCTGTAGAGGTCAATTCAATTAGTTTTATATATTCTTTAATACACTATCTCAAGTGAAAGCCCTTTGAACTTGAAACTTGCACAGGTTTATTTTACCTTGTGCTTAATTTTATAAGTGGGTGGTAGGATTTGAACTCACGATCACTTAGTTACAGAGACTCTGATATCATGTTAAGTCACTATTTTACAACAATAGTTTAAGCTGTTGGGAAGTCAACTCAATTGGTTTTATATATTCTCCGACGTCCTAGCCGCTTTTGACTTTCCGATTGGGTCAGCTGATACCGTTTTCTGTATACTCGTAGACTCATGTGAGTGGTTCAGGCCTGTCGAAGATAAAAGAGATACTCTACACACCACATTATACGGTTGTTTCCGGTGACGACGAAGAAACATTTATACGTCTAATACAGTTTGGTCTTCGAAGTTCAAACCTCTCCAAGATTAGCAAGAAAGCCTCTGTTCAAATGTGCAGTGCTCTGCAGCTATCGTTCCCGGCGCGAGCTTTCGAGTCTTCGAGAAACTGCAGGACAAATCGAGCTCTCGGATTTCAGATTCTCCAGTCGCCCGTACGGTCCGTTCGTCGTGAAGGAGAAGAGCAGGAGGCGAACATTGAGAGGTTCCAGCTTCTTACTTGTACTTTCGGTTTGTTTGTTGAGGAAAAATATGGAAGAGCGGAAGTTTTCGGGTTTTTAAAAGCTTTTTGGATCTTTACAAGTTTTTTGTTTACAGTTTCTTTTAGCAACTGTAAAGACGCTGTTAACTACGGGCTTGATTTGTTCTACTTCTTGCAGGAGGACTCGGTGTGAGCAGCAAGTCATTTTGGTGGAAAGATATGGAAACGGAACCGTGAAAAGGTCTTTTGCTTGTGTTTGTTGGATTCTCGTGTTTAACTTGCAATAGATAACGAGCTTTAGGCTTGAGTTTCTTGATTTAAGTAGAAGCTGTCCGCGATGAAGTGTGTGTTTCGAGGTTACGTTGGTTGTTTGACAACAGGTACGTTGTAGATGATGAGTCAGGATTCAAGAGTTTCTTCGAGGATTCGGTAAATAATCGGTTCGAGGAATTGAATCATTCTGACTCAGAGCTGTCTTGGCTTCCAAATATTGTGAAGGATTTTATCTTACCTGCAGGTTTTCCAGGTGAAAATGTAGTTTTATCAATTTTTTTTTTGGAATTAGTTTTATCATGTTTTTGCTTCATCATAATATCATTATGCTCGAGAGTTCTTTTCATCTTACACAGTTTACTGACTTTCCATAGCTGCAAGTGATTTTATGTTGCACTGATTGAGATGGGGTGTATGATATCGATAATTTACATCACTAAAAGATACTGTGAAGACATATACTTCGTTATAACGCGATGTTGAAATTTCTTTTTTTGGCATTGTTGTGTAGTTGTTGTATGAGGTGTTCTAAAGACTCTTCGTGTTGAATTCACAACATTTAACTGTCTTATGATTCTTTGAATGTAGGATCAGTTTCGGGTGACTATTTGCAGTACATGTTGTTGCAGTTCCCCACAAATGTTACTGGATGGATCTGCCATACATTAGTCACGTCAAGTCTCCTAAAGGCATGTCAATCTAACTCAGGCCGTTACTTTGGCTTGGGTATGTTTTCTAGGAATCAAGCTTTTCTTGACAGTTTACACTTTTCTGGGAATTGGGAACTTATCAAATTTCCCACAGAATGTGGTCTTTTCATGAACTATTTTCAATTACCTTGCATAACCATTGCAGGCTGTTGGCGTTGGCTCTTTTACAGGAACTTCTACTGCCGCTTCTGCTGCTGCCATCAGGTAATATACCAGTACACAGTTCTTCTAGTACATAATGTATGTTACATATATATTTGATTGTATTAAATTATAATGATTTCTCCAGATGGGTGTCAAAGGATGGCATTGGAGCGCTAGGGAGGTTAATCATTGGTCTGAAACCCTGAAAAGACTCTCAACTGAAAAATATAATAAAACAATGTTTAGCATCAAGTGTATATGTTACTATTTCTCTTTTCTTTAGGTGGAAGATTCGGAAGTCTTTTTGATGATGATCCAAAACAGTGGCGTATGTATGCAGACTTCATTGGCAGTGCAGGGAGGTCTGTCCACAAACTTTTTGTTTGATTCTTGGAATATTAAATTTGCTTACAAAGACGAAGCCAGGAGGAATCTCTTATTCTATTGTGCAGCATCTTTGATCTAACCACCCAAGTGTACCCTGCCTACTTCCTGCCATTGGCTTCTCTTGGAAATCTTACCAAGGTTAGACGGTATTTGCCTCATTGTTTGCTCATTTCCTTTATCATTTTGGTAGGCGGGGATACACTAGTAAATAGTAACTGATCTATTGGGTGTTAAAGACTTCCGGTTGTTTACTTAAGGCTATCAATTAACAGGCTGTAGCAAGAGGCCTGAAAGACCCCTCATTCCGTGTAATTCAAAATCATTTTGCCATCTCAGGAAATCTTGGAGAGGTAGCTGCAAAGGTAGAATTCTACTTCTCATAATCATAAAATAGTTCATCAACCCAAATCACCTCTGTATGATGCTTTAGAAGAACCAGATGAACACAATGTACCTTCACATGAGAATTCATACAAGGTTGACGCACTGAAGTAGTTACTTTACTTTTGATTCTTATGATGCTGCTTTAGTTGTGCATGCAATTGTATTAAATTTGGTCATATATTTTTAGTGGTTTACGGTGCAAAGATTGTTTAGTTGTGGCCCCTTTCTTAAAAATCTGATATCATATTGGATTATTGGGAAAACCTTTCATGTCTTTCAACTATTATAATGGCGGATTGATAGAAATTGAGTAAGGTTTAGCCATGAATTCAATTTCTCATAAGGTTCAAGTATGAACTCAATCTCATCCTTAGAAGGATGACCGATAGACTTGTATGCTGTAAACAATATTCTCGAATGAATTAAAAACTAATTCTTTCAGGAAGAAGTTTGGGAAGTAGCTGCTCAATTGCTTGGCCTTACTCTAGGCATACTGATCCTGGTACATTTCTGTCGTTCACCAAAGTGAATATTTATAAGTTATTGATAGTTTGATTTTACTTTAGAAGTAGCACATGCATTAAGTTGCACTCTCTTACTTGTAGGATACACCTGTGCTTGTAAAATCCTTCCCAGTGTTAACATTTACATGGATGAGCATCCGGCTTCTGCACCTTTGGTTACGTTATCTGTCTCTTTCAGTTCTACAGTTTGACACAGTAAGATTGTTATACAATAGAGTTATATTTTCTCTTGTGCTGAACTAAGAGAATTTCTTGTTGACGAATAGAGTATATTGCATGTGGAATTCATTCATGATTGAGCATTGACCTTCCTTCGTACATAAATAAATTAACAAATGAGTACTTTGTTCACTTCATAGGAATGGGGATTTAGGATGTTGAGAGAAGACAAGCTAATATCTGGGATGCAATTACTAACGTTTCCATTCTGGTTTTATTTTGTATAGATAAATCTCAAGCGTGCTCGTTTGCTGGTGAAATCGCACATTTTAAACTCTGTTGTTCTAGGTAACATTATACCTTTTCAATGTCCTTGTTAGTGTATATCATTTTGTCTTATGAGATTATCAAAATTAAGTTGGTATGATTGTTCAGGACGTGTAGATTGCAACAACGAAGAAAATATTTTATCATGGGAAACGTTCACGAAGCCACGGATTATATTTGGTGTACCATTTGAGGAGATGCTTGGCCGTGAGATCAGAGCTGCAAAGGTGTGCTTCCATTTACCCTTTTAATGTTACTTATTGGAGAAGAAAAATCTGAAAGCTTTAACCAATAATCAACCCAGTAAAAATAATAGTTTTCCTTTTGGAATTTTGGCAAAGCATTCAAATTTTACCTTTGGAAGCACAAATCTTGATGTGGGCGTTGTTCCATGATAATATCTTTTGTTTTTCGGAGTAGGTAAAGACACTGCTTCAACTGTATGCAAAGGAGAAATATCTTCTTGTTGTTAATCAACAGAAAAAAGAATTTGAGGCCTTTGTTTCTTTCAAGGTATCGTAAGCAAAAATAACTAGGTGTTGCACAACTTGGTTTTGTTTGCAAATGCTTGTGTGGTGATTTCACATTCTCTCAAAAAAAAATTTTAATTTTAAACGCAGGTGGGTGCTACAAGCATGTCTGTCTTGCAGAGTGTTTGGCAGGCTCATTGGTTACACGCGAATTGGGAAAATTCTGCTGATGCCTTTGATCAGCTTACTCAAAGCCTCCTAGCGATGGAAGCTAGGTTTGAAGATTTCATTCTGCAGTTGGACTTAGCTGGTTGGAACACAAAACAAATTAATCTTAAGGTTCCATGGGAAATTTCCATCAATGAACTCTACCCTGCTTGATTCATTTGATCTTTGATCCGCAATCTCATGTCCAAACTACACTCTGCCTGAAACTATGACCCATTGATCAACATAAGTATGCAGCTGGTATTGTTCTATTCACTGGAATGCTCCTTGAGCAGGTCCAGCTACATGTATGGCCCAAGTGAAAATTGAACTTTGTCTTTGCACGCCAATTTGGCTGGCTGGAAGTTTTACAAGTTTCTTGCTGGAAGAAGGCCGAAACGCCTTGTCCGAAACTAATGCACCTGTTGTTGACTTTCTGATGTCTGAATTCTTTTCAATTGTGTGCAAGTCTTGTAGAATTACGCGATCCGGCAAAAGCTGAAATTGTATACAACAGTCAAGATACGAAATAGACAACAAAAGGGTTAGAGTCTATGACTTACTCTTTTCCCAATCTCTATTATCTGGTTTTTGGATGTGTGTACTCTACATTCTGTTTTGCGATAAAAAGTTGTACGTTAGATTGCTGCTTAATGAGGTGAAGCGGTGGCATGTCCCAGTCCCACGAGCAAAACCAGTGGCGTGTCCGGCTTCTGACAATAAACGCTCACAGACACCTCGGGATTGAATTGAAATGACTTCAAAGCTATACGTGAATTGGCCCGACCAAGATGGGCTTCATTCGCATGAAGGTACGAGACAAAGCCTAATTCCTTGTGAAAGTGTTTCTTGTTTAAAACTAGAAGTGTCTTACGTTGTAGACAATTTGAATTGATGGAATAGACTTATTTAAAAAAAAAAGGCTCACGAGAGCCTCCCTTAAGTTGTGCCTGAAGAAACATGCTTATGTACGTAAGTTGAGTCAGGTTTAGAGATTCTTTACTAAAATACACAAGGAGCAAGTGTCCATCTCTTCTCGTTTTACATGACCTTTTCTAACAATATCTGTCTGCTACAGTGCTACTACTGTTCCCTATATCTTTAAAAAAACTTTGCCGTTTTCGTTAATCCATGGTTTTAAGTGTTGTGTCGGTACTGCAAGCAACTAATTTGTTGCTTCTTGCTTTACAGCTATTGGCTGGAGGTTGGCATGTCATAATCGCTTGCATCAATAATTTAAGGTCTAGTATATCTCTTGAGTATTCTTTTGTCTTCAATCTTTCATTTTTAACTCGGCCATACCCTTCAAGATTCGACTGTGAAAACGATCATAAAATACACAAACCAATTAAGAGAAAGTGTTGCCGTTAGGGGTTACTCAAGCAGTTTAAATTAAATTTTCAATAGCATTTTAGTTTAAAAGGGTAAACTTTCAAGTAAAGTTGAAGGGTTTGTAATTCACTTTTACCTAAAAAAATGATAGTTGAGAATAAAAAGACATCAAAATTCATAAGTATCTCAATTTAAACTTAATTTTGGATTTGATCTACTTGTACGATAAGTGGTTTATCTTAGATACATAGTTTACCGGTTGTTAAATACGTAGCAGTTTATCTAAATGTATACTCAAAAAGATAGTGACTACAGATTCTATTGGAAAGAAATATTACCTCTTAATTTGGTATACGACACACTTGATGTAGTCCAAACGTAAAATTATTTAAAAGCGTATGGATTTGGTTGTTTTTAAAAGCAACAAAGAAGACAAGAAGCACATGTTTAGCATACCCTTGAAATGGCAGAATGCGTAACTATACAAAATAATATAAAGGAAAAAGATTTGGCCTACCAAGTTGCTGCTTCTATTTCTGATCTAATTAAGCTGATAGAATCTTTTTATGTCACCTAGAGAATGATGATACAACATATCATACGAGTTTCTGAACATATGGATCATTTTCTGCTGTGATTATCAAAATCTCTTAATGAAGTTACCTTTTATCTTCTGCTATAGTTGCACTTATTCGGAAGAAGCCAAGTTTTCCTCCCCATTCCTTTTAGTACAAGTCTTTTGGTCACTTTCATATAGTTTTCTAGTGTTGTGCCCAATCACCAACTGGACAAGTATCCCTTCTCAATTGTTACTGAGAAAGAAATTAGCTATACATGCATATATCTACATATTTACATCCTTATCTTTTTTAGATCATAAATACCCTCGTTATTAATTACGGGTAAAGTTACGTACTACTGAACTTCTTTAGATCTTACATATCAGCAAAATTTTTACCGAATTATTGTTATTGTTATTGTCTTTTTAATAGGTCGGATTAGACTAGGATTATGAAATTTTTTTCTTCAGTTGAGTCTGGCTCAATTAGTATACTAATCAATTATGATGTAAATATTAAATAAGATAATATTATTTTATTTGAATTAATTTAAAAGAGTTCAAACTAATTTTCTTGAATTTATAGTGTGTTATGCCAAAATTACCATCCTAGGGTAACATATGTTTTTGAGGTGGTGAGAATCTGTCTTGTCTACTGAATTTACCTATTTCATTTGTTCATTGTTTTTAGCATATTATGTTACAAAACCAATCTTCTTTCACGTTAAATCTTTTGTTTCACTCTGTTCTAATCTTGTTTCATTAAATCTTATCCATATATTTATGTAGGGTTTATATAAATTTGTGGATGAGATTTAATGAAATATAATAGGAATACTATAACCGAAACAGGAGATCTAATCTCTCTTCTTTGCACCTATCTTTTGCTAAGTAGAATTGATAATTAATAGGGTGTTCCTGATTCTAGTGGATTGGTGAAGCTATCAAGAGTAGCACACAGATTTCTAGTCCATCTAGCTTAAAATAATTAGGAAATGATCAATTATTTATTATATGGAGACGGTAATCTTATCCACCATAATACTTTAATTTTTTAAGCTTGACCATTGTTAAACAATAGCTAAGCATCTCAATTTCGACTAAACAATTTCAATACAAATCCTTCCTTATATAAACCCTTATTTTAATGTATCAATAGTCTCTATCTTTTGGTAAATACTAAATAAACCTTCTTCATCACACAATAAGCATAATTATACTCATAATTATCTTTTAGGGTGTACATTAGATAAATTATTAGGTGGATACAAACAATATTTTAAAAATCAAAATCCTACTTCCACTCACCAAAGAGAAGGCGCGTAATGTTTATATCGTATCTTTTGAAGTGATATAGAAAAATGTCTGTATTGGGGCTATCGGCCTATGGGCAGATGTATGTAGATGCGACCATGGATTGAATCGGATCAAAAGATTGAACTGTTGACCATTGCCAAACTATTAAAAATTAAATTGATAAGATAAAAGATTTAAAATTTAAAAGGTTTAATTGATATTAAATTATCGTAAAATTGGTGTATAGTAAAAATTAAATAAAATTGAAGAAAAACTTATCTAGGTATCTTTTTTTTCTCAGATGAGGAATGAGCCAAGCTGATTTATTTTTTACTCAGAAAGTGCATATTTTCTAGTTCGAAAGAAGTTGAATTCGGGTTTTTCAAATCCAATTCTGATTCTGATTAAGAGCATGCTGAGCAGACTCAAAAGAGGCAAGGTGCTCATATATGAAATTCGGTTTTTTGACTATCTTTTTTCAAAAAAATTGAAATTTAATTAAATAAGACACTAAAATAAAAAATAATTGACTTATTATTTTTTATTAAAGCAAATTAATTTACAAAATTCGATTGGTTAATTAGTTAATTAATTATTTAATTTTTAATAATAATTATTATTAAGTTAAACTTAATCGAAAAATCAGTAAGTTCAAGATTTGGTTGGTTGCATGGATTGAATCAATTCAAATTTTAATTATTGTATATAATATTTTGTAAATAATATATTTTAAATAAATAATTTAATAAATTAACCCTCATTCTAATTAAGTTTTTGCAAAATTTACAGTGCCTCTCGTTCAGATACCTTTTCTCAAATTTTTTAAAGTATTCCACAAGACCCAAAAAAGAACAATTAGGTCTACTTAGGTACAGCCGAGTCTAAGTGGGTCCGTTTTTTCACCAATAACAACACGTCGCGCTTTTGATCTTCAAACATAACCAACCCCAAGTGGGGCCCGAGCATAACGGTTGGACCAAACCGTGCATGCCCTCCACGTGTGAGAGATGCTTCACTCTTCTCTCACAAGTGTCCATGACGACAAATTCTGTACTCTTTATCCTCACTCAAGAGGCATATGGTCTCCATACTACCACATCATTGATGTAGATCACCATCCAATAGGACTTCACTGTGAGGTAAGAAAAATCACTGACAGAGATCAATAGGTGAATTTATAAATTGTCTGATCCATATGAAGGGTATCCTGGTAAATTCATATGTTATCTCCGAATCGACAATAAATATGATAACAGAGGACACAGAGATGTTCATAACTAAACAGTGTTCGACTTGGACAGTGTTACTTGTGTTTCAAGCGAAATAGCTCACGCCCTTCATGTCTACCAGTTTCTAGTTTAATCCGAACTGGGTTTGGTTCGATTTCCCAAAGGGTCATCTTTTCGTAATGTTTTGATTTTTTTTGTTGGGAAAGATCTGATCTTTTTTGAAGTTTGATTAATGGGTGCGGTCTGAAAGTGTTAGAAATTGTGGAAGAGAACATAAAAGGAATGCGGAAATCGTTCAAGGACTCTCTTAAGGCTCTTGAAGCTGATATTCAGTTTGCCAATACCCTGTAATTTACTGTCTTTTGGCTCTAGCTTCGTCATGTTTGTTTCCTTTTCTCTTTTATGTCTCCTCTTGGTTGTCTGAGTTCTGCTTTTCTCTACTTTTTCTATGAGTTTTACTCTTGTTTGTGTTCGAATTAATTTCAAGTTACTGAGATCTAAGTGGGGTGATGTGGGTATTTGTTTTGGTTGGGACTCAAAAATGGTAGTCTTCTTTTTTTGGTTTGTCTCTTTAGTTTAAGCCATTCGACTCAAATCACTTTGTGGATTGTTTGATGATTGGTGGAGGTGTAAAATTCGATCAAGGTATCTTTTTCTGATATCGAGCCAAGGTCTGCTTGATCCGGGTGTCGGTGAAGATGATGCATGCAAGTTTAACTCAAGATTTTGTTATATCCAGATTGTACCTTGGCGTCGATGAAGATGATGCATGCAAGTTTAACTCAAGATTTTGTTGTATCCAGATTGTTTTGGTCTTTTCCTGGTTGTTTACTGGGAGAGAGGGTGATTTTGTAAGAGTGAGAAGATGGGGGCTCCATACTATCTACTAAGCAACCTTGGACTTGTGTCCTTTCTCTTTTTATTGTTTTTCTGTTCAGAGGTTTTGTCATTCCCTGCAGATGAATGAAGCACTTGGTAGTTCCTGAGTTTACTCTTCTGTTACTGTGGTCTTGGTCATAAGCGATCCATGCAAGCTCTTTTATCTTACATAAGCTTTTAATGAGTATCAGCGTTAGACTCTGGTTGATTTTATTTTTGCGAGGAACTCAATTACAGTTAGTAATTTGAGAAAATTGCAGAACCCACCAATAAGTAAGACAACAAATGGACCAAAACCATGTTTGCCTTTTACTGACATGTCACCTATGACATAGATCCCATGTGGTCTAGCTGAATATTGTTTGACATGAAGATGAGAACTGATGTTATTAGATTCTGTCCATGATATCTTTCTCTGCAATTTCTTATTGTATAATAGTCACTTTGGTTGTGATAATAACGTACTTTTTACATGTTCTGACACAGGGCTTCCGACTATCCTACTGAATACGATGGTGGCTGCCTCCAGATGAGATTGTCCTACAGTCCTGCAGCTCATTTTTTCCTCTTTCTTGTTCAGTGGACTGATTGTCACCTTGCTGGCGCCTTGGGATTCCTAAGGATTCTTATATACAAGGTAATCTGCTTAAGTAGCAAATATTTAACCTGATCCTAATTTAAATACTTATGAATTATCAAAATGCACCACAGGCCTATGAAAATGGAAAGACCACCATGTCCATTCTTGAGAGAAGAGCTAGCTTGAGAGAGTTCTATGGTGCGTAAGTTCGGTTATGTTGCTAATTTGTTTGGTAAGTGATCTAGTTCTTAACTCTTTTGAAACCCTCTTGGCAGGTGTAATATTTCCCTCATTAATGCAACTCCAAAGAGGAATTACTGATGTGGAAGACAGGAAACAGAGGGAAATTTGTTCCAAGTTCAGAAAGAAACTTGACATGGACAAAGGAAAACTCTCTGAAATTGATATGGAAAGAGAAGAAGAGTGTGGGATTTGCTTGGAGATTAACACCAAGGTCGTATTGCCAAAATGCACTCATTCTATGTGCATGAAATGCTATCGCAGTTGGTAAGCTAATCTTGCAGCACATGTAATTCATACTTTGCTAGATCTTTAGCCTGTGACCATCTTACTCTTTGTCACTAAATCTAATTGCATTAAGAAATTCATCTCTTCATACATTCATAACAGTTAATAGGAAAAGTTTCAAGCTTGTTCAAAGTTAAACAAGTTGAAGAGTTCTCCATTTCTGCTTGAATTTTAGTTGTCAATTGGAAAACATTGAAACGTTTTGAAATGTCATCAGGCGTGCAAGGTCTCAATCTTGCCCTTTCTGTCGAGACAGTCTGAAAAGAGTCAACTCCGGTGACCTGTGGTTATACACCTGCAACAACGAGATTGAGGACCTGCCTTCAATCACTAGGGAAAACTTGAAGAGATTGTTCATGTACGTTGAGAAGTTACCTCTCTTGGTTCCTAATCCAATGCTTGTTACTCAGGATCCCAGGTCCCTTCAAGGATAGATTGACAAGGTTCCACATTTTGGTATATAGAATTTGCTTGATTTTGTACATAAATTCTAGTTCCCTTGGGCTCAGCATTTCATTTTAGGAATTGTCAATACACATGGGTTTTACTGATAGCTTTGGATCAAAGGTGTAATCTGGACCTAAACCTCAATTTTTGTAATCTTTGATATCATTTATGATCTAAGATGTTGAAAAAAAAATTACTTATTATAGGTTGAATAGGATGCAAAATGGTATTATTAGATAATATGTGAAGTTAAATTTCAGGGATTAACAAAAACTAATTCTATTTAGGGTTTAATATGTTACTTGTGTATTGAAGTACATCATAATACTATAAATAAAATATGTTGAGAAAGGTTTAAGGAGTGGTTAAGCTTGAACCAATTTCAAGAAAGTTAAATTAGATTTATGAGAAAATTCATATATATATAAGAAAATTGCTTAATGAATATAAAGAAGAAATTAAAATTAAATTCATTCGTTAGCAAGTGAAAAAATAGTTCTTAAAATGTTAAAAAAAGAAATTGTGCTTATTATAAAAATTTTAATGTTAATAATGTTCTTATTTAAAATTATGGATCTTTTCATAATTTTATATAAGTTTAAATAGAAATAAACATTTTGTGTTAATGAATATGATTTAATATATATAATTCTTAATTAAAATCATGAATTTTTTATAATTTTACAAAGCTTAAATACCAAAGTATCCTTATAATTTTACTCCAATTTATAAAATTAGACAATAAAATTATAAAGGGAAAAAAAAGAGTTTTGTGTCCATAATTTATAATTTATAGAATTAGTCAAAATCTAAGAGATCTCACAAGCAGAAATTGTAATAGGATTGAAATATGAGACAAAGGAACTTGCTAATATGCAAAAGCACACAACTAACAATTGAAGATAGAGTCCACAGAGAAGTTGATAGTCCATGTTCCTGGATGAATGAGACTAACCCAAGTCATCATCAGGAAGAGACAAGAAGTTTTCTGCTGCTCATCAATATATTATGTTTTTCCCTTTCCTGCTTCAGAGATCACCACCTTCTATACAATCCAAAATCAGGAAAACCATCCACCTTCAATCATCATCATCATCTTCTTCTTCTTCTTCTTCTTCCTCCTCCTCCTCCTCCTCTTGTTCATCTTCCACCACTTCATTCTCTTCCTCATCCTCCTGCTCCAATTCCGAGCAGAAGATGAACCAAAACATTAGAGTATAGAATTGCACATGAAGATATTAAAGCAAAGGTATAACATATTAAAAAATGTCTAATCTTTTAAAATTTTTCTAATTTAGTATTAAAACTTTTTAAAGTTTTCAATTTAGTGACTAATTTTTTAAATTTTGTATAAATCAGGTCAAAGGATTATTTTTGATTATGTGATATGCTTAATAAATGCCACATGAATATCCATCTATTAACTACATCAGCAAAAACTAACATTTTGAACTGAATTGCTAAAGTTTAAAAGGTTAGTCACTTAATTAAAAATTTTAAAAGCTTAAGACATTGGATTGAAAAAATCTCAAAAGGATGAATACTTTAATATTGATTATCTCTAAAGCAAATGTTAGATAACTATAGAGACAATAGAACAATAAGATCATTAGTATACACAACAGTAAAAGCCTTCCCGAGAAGTGGGATCAGAACATAATAAACTTTTAACAAAATCAGTCAAGAACTACTATGAGAAGCCAAATTTCAAGTATAACTGTTATGTACTAGGTTCAAACAGCCACTTTCTGACAAGAAACAAGAGCTTGTTTGTTATTACTGGTTCTTGATTTATGTCATGAAACCTACGAGTGGAAATTGCAACAGAATGGACCTATAGGATACTTATAACTCAGCTACTTGTTTGAAAACACTCAAAAAAGGAAGACTAATTGGTTAATCACTTGTCCTCTAGTCCAGTTGATTCTATTGAGTTCAATAAGTAAAAATGAGTACCTGTTTCTTGTTGTAGGCATTCATGAGCTTCCCGTACTCAGCCTTCCTCTTTGCAGCTTTAGCTTCATATGGAGCCTTCTCCTGCAGAACCAAGTTGCAGAATTCGAGTTATCAGAAAAGGCACCACAGAGCCGGACAAATATAAGCCAATACCCACCAACTCATTCCTATGACCTCTTTAGAGAGATATGTTGGAGGTAAACAATCATTTCCAACATCAACAGTTGGCTAAAAAGAAGCTTCAAGGATTAGATCTAGATCAGCTGCTAAACAGATTGCCAATACCCATAAAATCCTTCTTACTTTGCAAGTTTAGATAGTAAGTTCCAAAAGCCTTCCGTTTAACAACTTTATAAAGATTAAAACTTACATCAGGTGACATTGATTTCCATTTCTGTCCTCCAGCTTTCCCAACCTTCAGTTATCAAACACAGAGATTAAGCTAAACTAAACCAATCTCGTATCTGATACAACATTCTAAATCGAGACTGCCACTAGGACAAGTCTAGAATACTGCTTACTGCTGCAACAGATGACACATTTGGGTTTTCCTTCTTGAATGTCTGCCTAAATTCCTCCCTGAAAATTTTATTTGGCATGAACATATAGATATTATACAATACCAGTAACAACAGACAAGTGACTACCATGACCAATATCAAATAGAGAGGTACATACAGGAAGACAAAGAAGGCACTAGGAGGCCGCTTTGGTTTGTTTGGATCTTTCTTGGCCTTTTTATCCTGGTTAGTCTTTCTCTTGGCACTCTTATTGACCACAGCCGCAGCCTTCCTTTTTCCGATCTTTCTGAAAAGAATAAAGGTACTGTAATCTGAAGGTGGCAGCATCCTCAATTCAAGTTTATAAGATTAGACATGATAGAGTTTACTCAAAGGGATAGAGAATCCGTAGTTGAGTTTACTCGCTTCCGAGGTATCTATTCATTTCGTATTCTATTCCTTTTTGATGGCAATAGCAACAAAACCAATTGCTTTGTTCAAGAATACCCTTTGAAAGGATAAACTCAGCTCATAACCAGACTTAGCACTCATGTAAACCAAAGAACAATGAACTAACCTGTCATCAGCAGGCTTCAAAACTTCCCCTGAAACCTTCAATGTCCCCTTGCCCTTGGCTGTCTTCATTGCTGATTGAGGATCCCTAGTCAAGAAATTTAGATAAAATGAGAAATTTTCTGCATCACTTCCACGTGTAAAGTCTTAACCCAAAATAAACAGAACATGAGCTTAGAACTTGTAGCGAGGACTACAATCATAAAAGTCAACGCAAAGCAGATTACTAAGTACGAAGTCACAAAAACCCTTATCAGGCCAAACGCAAAAAGTAATTTTGAAGAGAACAAAAAGAGCAACAGTTCGATATAAGTGTACAACACTTAGCTTACCAGAAGTTAGTTCACACTGTCCATAGATTCTATAGGTAAGATTTTCAGTAAGTGAACACAAAACCATGAAAGTTCAGTAAGAGCTTAACTATATATTCATAAGACTGAAAGCATCGAACCAGGACACCAACGGAGTCAGTGAGACAGATTTCGGCACACGGGTCAAGTGAAAAGACTGTGAACACAACTCACTACACGTTCTATGAATAATTTGGACTCGACACTGACTGAAAAAGAAAAAGAACTGGACTTTCATAGGAAATCAAGCAAACAGCTCAAGAACAAAGAAAACAGCGATCTCTCAAATAACCCACCACGCTACATAGCATAAAAGAGGAAACAAAACCAACAAAGAAGAAGCCATCGAAGAACAAAACAAAACAGAGCACTCTGGAACCAGCAAATGGAAAAAAAATGATGAAGAATTCATCAAACCCAAAACTTTCAGCCACAAAACAAAACAAAATCAGCAAAGAGAAAGAATTATTGATAATCAAATCTTAGAAAATAAAGGGGTACCTCCGAAAACTGCGATCCCTTGTATAAGAAACAGAGTAGAGCGAAACAGGGGAATCAGCACAAAGGGATAGAGGGAAACAGAGAGAATATTGAAGAACAAAAGGGGAAATGGGTATGACCGAACCTAGAGGGACACATATCCGGTAAAAGTGACCGTCTCAGCCGGTAAAATTTAGGTCATTTGAAGCCTATCGACAAGTTACAGGACTTATAAAATAGTATCATATCTTCACTTTCCAATGTGTTGTTTTTATTATGTTCTGTTAAATCTTATCTACATATTTATATAAACACCACGTAAATATATGGATAAGATTTAACAAAATAAAATTAGACCAAAATAATTGAAACAAAAAATTTGATGTGCTAATAAAATATATTATTAGATCACTTTAGACTTTAGTCTTTTTTTTTCCTTCTCACTTGTTATACTATTTGAGTATTTACCCTTATCCTCCAAATTATCTTGAAAAACCACTAATCTATTTAAGGTTTATTTAATTCTATTATTTTTAATTATTATTAATATATTTTAATTATTAATAATAAAATAGTATATAAATTTTGAGGTAAATGAATTCTTAAATTTTTGTACATAGAATTAAGGTCCGATTATTTAGAAAAGTTAAACTTGAGATCCGATCAACTTAGATTAACCTATTGATTTCATACTAGATCAGGCCGAGATTCAATTGTCATCCTTATCGTTAAGGTTAATTTAATGAAAATTTAATTAATTTTGTCATTATTCATAAATATTATTAGATTTTTTCCCTTTCTAATTGAATATAAAATTAAGGTTAACAAATTTATTTATTTTTCATTCAAATGACCCAAAATCAATTTGAGCAAAAACATGAAAAAATTATCCTAAAATAGTTTAAATATAGTTTCTTAAGAAAAGGTTCAAAATTTATATTTATATTTAATCTCAAATAAATGTTTATTTTTAATTTTTTTCAAGTTACACTCAAATAAATATATATTTTAAAATTTTAGAAATTAAAAATGAACATTACTTTAATTAAAAAATTAGAATTTCAAATCACGCAAACTAAAATAGCCCAAGCCCGATTAACTTCGGACCCGACCGGGCCATTATTTGCTAAACCTAGTACTCTCACCGCACTTATGGAGCTTATCCTTTACCACATGAACAAATCTGGTGAAAGAACGTCTCATTCCGACCACATAAAAATCTCTCCACTGACATGGCCCCACATTCAGATAAGGCGGAGATAAGGCCGATGCTTTTCCATACGTCAGATAGATACGCCGCTTGATCCAAAGGCCAGCATTGGCCTCCATGGATAAACCATCGGGCTTCCATTAAAGCTTACACCAAGTGAAGTTCTTCACCGGTCATATTCACCACTTTCTATATTCTACTCTTTGACCTCCAACTCTTCGCTGCACTCCGACCTCAATCACTGCAATTACCATGGCAACGACCGCCGCCACCTCCTCCTTCATGGGCACACGCCTCCCTGAGGTGTACTCCAACTCCGGTAGGGTTCAAGCTCGGTTCGGTTTCGGTCGCAAAAAAGCAGCCCCAAAAAAATCCTTCAAACCAAAATCCGACCGCCCACTGTGGTACCCTGGAGCTAAAGCACCGGAGTGGCTCGACGGTAGCTTGGTCGGTGATTATGGGTTCGACCCATTTGGGTTGGGGAAGCCAGCTGAGTACTTACAGTTCGAAATCGACTCTTTGGACCAGAACTTGGCCAAGAACTCGGCTGGGGACATTATCGGGACTCGAACTGAGTCTATTGACGTGAAGTCAACTCCGTTCCAACCTTACAGTGAAGTTTTTGGGTTGCAAAGGTTCAGGGAGTGCGAGCTCATTCATGGAAGATGGGCTATGTTGGCTACTCTAGGTGCTCTTACCGTCGAGTGGCTCACCGGAGTCACCTGGCAAGACGCCGGAAAAGTAAGCCAGAGCTCGATATCGAATAAGATTCTTCTTATAACTTAGTTGTAACTCATTATCTGTGTTATGATTGTTTCAGGTAGAGCTCGTTGAGGGTTCCTCGTACCTCGGACAACCTCTGCCATTTTCGATTACCACATTGATATGGATCGAGGTTTTGGTGATCGGATACATTGAGTTTCAAAGAAACTCAGAGCTAGACCCAGAAAAGAGGCTGTACCCAGGAGGCAAGTACTTTGATCCACTAGGGTTAGCTTCTGATCCAGAGAAGAAAGCAACTCTTCAACTTGCAGAGATCAAGCATGCTCGTCTTGCCATGGTTGCTTTCCTTGGCTTCGCCGTTCAAGCTGCTGTCACCGGAAAAGGACCTCTCAACAACTGGGCGACTCACTTGAGCGATCCTCTTCACACCACCATTATCGATACCTTGAGCTCTTAAGTGAATATACTGATCTTTAACCCTAAATATTGGCTCTGAGAATGCTTTTTCTGGGACATGATATTACATATGATGTCTTATGTTGTAAAGATCGTATCATTTGAACATGTTAATGTTACCTGCAGCTACTACATATCACCTCTTTAATCCACTACTCTCTGGCTGCTGAACTCATTCTTTTGAGGTTGGCATCAAATTTGTCAAATTTGATTCAAATTCATGATCTTCGGGCTGCTTAAGATTGATCGAATTCGAGTTGAATCGGTCTCAATCGGTCTTTGATTCAAGTCAAATTTTAGTCAAATTTTCGGTTTTCAATGGTTGAGTTTTTAATAATTAATTTTTTAAAATTCATACAAGTTAAACTAAAAATGTAAAGATAATCACTAACAAAAATGTTCTTGTAATTAGGGATGATAATGGCTCGAGACAGGGCTGACCTGCCCAAGCTCGAGCCCTTGCAGTTGGGACTCAGGACAGTAAGCTCGAGTTCGACTTGCTCGCCCCCAAACTTTTTTAAAAAATTAAAAATGAAAAAATGATGTTGTTTTATTTATAATGATCAGACTTCAAGCTGAATCAGGCACGAGCAATCGAGTCAAGCTCAAGATCATATTTTTCAAAAAAATTGAGTCTTAAATTTGACCCGTTGATTTTAAGTTAGGGCAGGGCAGGACAGGCCGAGTTCAAACTCACTTGCCATCTAATTTCTAGAAGAACCTATTTTTTGTCATTCTTGAAATAATTAAATGTTGCTATGTTATCTCTTAGCATTGTCATTTGAAATTTCACCTTTTATAGTAACTAATTCGACTAAAATTTTGATATCTCCTATTTTTATATTTAAAATTTAATAAAAAATAAAATTATTAAAATATGTTGTAATATTGTCATATTAAATTATTTATGAATGATGAAATAATAAACATGTTAGACATTTTTCGTAAAGTTAGATAACAATTAATTACATTTTATTGATTTTCAATAACTTATTAGTTAAGTTACGTAAATTTGATTTTGAAGAAGATAATAAAGTGATCCAATAAAAGATTTAAATCAATGGATCGAAGTCTTGGAAGAAAATAAACTATAATCAGTATAGATCGGATCCATATCGAGCCTGTAATGGAGAAGTCTGATATGAAAGCTATATAAAGAGGTTAAGGTCTCCTACAGTTACTTATATCATTCGTAAATATTAAGATTCTTTGACCTTTTAAAAGAGTTTACGTTTTAAAAAAATTATAAAAAGGTGTTAACCACGTGCATTGCCAGTGAGAAGTTCTCGTGAAGGCCCCGGTGAATTCAAGCTCGTTACGGCTTCGAAAAGTTTCTCAGAATTTCTGATGGAACCAAAATAAGATATTTTACATTTACTTCATTTATTTCCCTTTCACGAATGATCCGAGACACACGTAATAAATTTCATGCTACGTATTACAAAACAAACACAATTAACAATCTTTTCCACTGCAACTTTTAGATTGAAGAATTATTAGGTAGCTGTGAAGAATGGTGAAGGATCTTCTGTAATGGGGAAGACTGTAAAGTGACAAGCTGACTCTATCCAGACGTTGGTCTCCTTGACAAAAGCAAACTTAATTCTTTACGTATAACTTCAATCAGATAATATTTCCATTAAGCAACCTGAATTTATCAGTGATTCTCTATACTCTGCTGGAGTGATTAACCTTAATTAACTCGGAATGACTTTGGTCCTGATGATGCTGTCGAAAAAACATGTTTCACGCCACTTCTTGCACTGTTCTACCATTCTCACTCTCTTTTTCTTTCTGATTTTATGTCATTCATTTGCCACTAATGTTCCTGCAAACAATAATCATGTCAGGGAAGAGGTCGAAGCAATGTCTCTGTTAAACTGGAAATCTACTCTTGACAACCAAGGTCAGCTGGTGCTATCTTCTGGGACTCGAAGTAGGCATTGTAAGTGGAAAGAAATAGCCTGTGGTAGCTCTGGAAGTGTTGCCTATTTCAACTTTTCACTTCATGGTTTGAAACGTACACTTCAAAATCTCAACTTATCTTCTTTCCCTAACCTCATGTGTCTTGATCTGTCTCTCAATTCATTCTATGGATTCGTATCATCACAGATTGGTAACCTTTCCAAACTTGTCCTGCTCTATTTGTCCTACAATCTTCTTTGTGAGAATCTTCCCTCTGAGATTGGAAAGTTGGCAAATTTGTTGTACATGTGGCCTGGTGTCAATCAGCGTTCTGGTTCCATCTTAAAGAGTTAGGCTGGCTAACATCTCTCAAATCTTTTGATTTATCCAGCAATTATTTCACAGGTTCCATCCCTTCTATTCGAAACTTGACCAACTTATTGCGCATTCATCTCGATGTAAAAGCTTTTGAATTGGCTTCGTCGAGTTCATCTACTGGATAGTGAAGCTTTTTCTCAGCAATAACCTGTCCGGTGGACAATTCAGCTTTGTAGACACTTCCATGACCCCCTTGGCCAATGCAAAACTTGGGATCGAATCCTTCTCTAGCTTCGATAACGCTTAGGTACACTATTTTCCCGTCTTAGCGCCACACTTGAAAAAGATAACCCTTTTCTGCTTCTGCATCTACTTTTCTTTTCTTCACTTGCCGGAAATATATGGAAACTCAACTATAAGGAGAAGAAGCAGTGTGCAAAGAGCCGAGATTATAGGGAAAATAATTAGGTTTCTGACCCTTTCTCGTCTTGATCTGTGGAATGTTGTTGGAGAACAAGGTTTCAAATCAGTAGCATTTCCGCACAAGCCTTTGTTATTCCTCGAGGCCTCAAATGGCGCGTTGTGGAAGGCACTAAGGTCAGGAATGGCGCCCTCTAGTTGATTACAGGATAAGTTAACAGTTGTCAAACTCCGTATGGGGTCAAAATCTGATGGAATTGAACCAGACAAATTGTTGTGTGAAAGATTCAATGTCTAATACTTTCAATCCATCTAGTTGCTGTGGTGTTTTTCCTGTCAACTGATTCTGACTAAGATCAAGTGTCTGAAGCGAATTCAAATTACCGATCTCAGGTGGGATATGGTTCGTGAATTTATTCATACTCAAATTCAAATCCAACAGTTTCATGCATTGTCCCAATTTTCCAGACAAGGAGCCACTCAAGTTGTTTGCAGCCAAATTAAGATATTGGAGAAGAGAGAGCATCCCAATTGCCAGAGGAATGGTTCCCGAAAGCTTCTTGTTATTCAACAAAAGGTTGAAAAATAACGTCAAGTTCTGCAGTTCCTTTGGAATCTCTCCTACTAGCTGATTGAAGGAAAGGTCAAGATATTGTAACCTCGTTACCATTGCATGTGCTCGAGGTATCTGGCCAGTGATATTGTTGTTGGAGGTTTTTAACCTTGTTAAATTGTAGCAAGTTAAGAGAAATCTCGCCATAAAATTTGTTGAAACTCAAATCTATGAAGTTCAACTGAGGATATATGCCAAAGACTTCAGAA
>JANZXP010000004.1:32590276-32603018 GCA_027576715.1 Erythroxylum flavicans | reverse complement strand
AATATATTATTAGTCATATTAATTAAGAGTATAATGGAAAATAATATTTGTAGTGAAGGTTATTAATGAAAAGTAAAATTTTTACTATATAAACAATTTCCTATCACAACTTTCTTTCTGTTTATTGATTTTTACAATGACACTGCACTTTTTTTCAACTTTCGATTATTTATCACAAATCAAAACATATAATTACATTTAAAAACTGAGATAAATAAATACTTATTCTCGCTAACAGCATATCCACGTAATCTCTCTCGCTTCCACACATGAATCAAATCCTCTCTTACCATCCAAAGTCAATACAACATCGTTTTATTATATTATATGCAAAACGACGTTGTATTCGACACGAAACAGGTCGAAACAGAGTTATTAATATATATAATTAAACAAATGGATAAAGTGAAATTACAAGCGCCAGCCGCCAAGTTCGACTCTTCTTCTCCTATAATATAGACCCTACCATGCCATGGAAGCACCTTCAAAACATACCAAACCCTTTGTTTATACTCTTCCATAGTTCAGAGCAAATAAAGAACGCAAAAATGCCTTGTGCTTCTACTCCAACTGTCGTCTCCAAATCCACCATATACCCATATCGGAGATCCGCCAATAAAACCCTCCAGCTCTTCATCTCTGACCTTCCTATGCTCTCTTGCCAGTAAATCCAAAAGGATGTTCTTCTTACTTATCCACCTTACTCCATCAAAGACCTCCTCACATTTCTGAAACATTCTATTTCTATCACTCTCGCCCACTTCCCACCCCTCGTTGGCCGACTCATCACCGAGCAAAACGGCCACGTTCACATCTTCTGCAACGATGCCGGAGTTGAGTTCATACAAGCCAAAGCAGCACACTTGCTTGTTAACAACATTCTGTCACTTCTCGATGTTCCTAACTGTTTTAAGTTCTTCGCTTTCGACAAGACCCTCAGCTACTGCGGTCACTCCAAGCATCTCGTCGCCATCCAAGTCAGGGAGCTCACTGATGGCATCTTCACAGGATTCACGGTGAACCAACCAAGCAGTCATGGACGGCACCTCATTTTGGCATTTCTTCAAAACTTTCTCTGAGTTTTTCTTGAGCACGGTGGTCCATGATTGCATGGCCGTCCAAATCATTCCTCTCACTATCCAACTTCAACTCATTTGAACCCCCAATAGAACTAAGACGAGTAGATGGATACTGTACGTTCGACCACATTCATACGTCCCGAGTCATCACGTTTGTAGATTTCACTACTATGCGGGTCACTCACGTGGTTACTGACACGTACTGCATAAATTCACCGTCTGATTCAAGGCCGGCCATGGTCTCAGCGCCAACTCAACCTCGAGATCAACGCTCCTGCATCTTCTCTACCGGGAAATTTGAGATATCACCGTCAAAATTGTTGGCCCCACCACTCCTCACAGCCAACGGTCAGCCCCACCCGAAATCATTGTAGTACGTCGGAAACCCCTCGGCGAGCTACCCATCGTGATTAGCAAGAGAAGCTACTTCCGACACACGGTTAGGTTTGCTAGCAATGGGAGAAAAATCTCCCTGGCGGAAACAACCTCGGGTCACTCTCCCAACTCGCTATGCCCTTCCTGACAGTACTGTCGTCGCGTACGACGACGTTTCGGTGCAGTAGCTGCGCGCCATGACTCAGCGAAAGTGTTGAGGAAATTTCAAAGCGACGTGCCGTCCATAACTGCAGGGTTCACCGAGCATCCAATGAAGATGCAGTCAGGGAGCTCCGTAACTTGGACGGCGACTAGAGGCTTGGAGTGGCCGAAGTAACTGAGGGTCTTGTGGAAAGCGAAGAACTGAAAACAGTTAGGAACATCGAGAGGACAGAAAACTGTTAAGAAGCAAGTCTACTGCTTTGGCTTGTGTGAACTCAACGCCGGCATCGTTGCAGAAGATGTGAACGTGGCCGTTTTGGTCGGTGATGAGTCGGCCAGCGAGGGGAGGGAAGTGGGTGAGAGTGATAGAGAGAGAATGTTTCAGAAATGTGATGAGGTCGATAAGAAAGAAGAACACCCTCTTGGATGTATTGGCAAGAGAGCGTAAGAAGGTCAGAAACAGAGAGCTTGAAACAAGAGAGCTTGAGGGTTTTAATGGCGGATTTCTGATGTGGGTAATATCATGCATTTGGAAACCATAGTTGTAGTAGAATCACAAGATATTTTTGTGTTCTTGCCCTGAACTATGGAAGAGTATAAAGAGAGGGTTTGGTATGTTTTGAAGGAGCTTCCATGGTAGGGCTTATATAGGAGAAGAAGAGCCGAACTTGACGCTTGTAATTTCACTTTATCATTTTGTTTAATTATATATATTGTGATTAATATAAAGAGGAGATGTGATTGAGGGAGAGAGATGACGTGGTAGGTTAAAATTGAGAAGAGCAAACGGAAAGTGATGTAGATTGTAGACAGTATCATGTTATTTGAAAAAAGTGAACAAAAATACAAAATCGTGAAGCTGTACAACACGTTGATGAATGGTGAAGCAGTACAACGCGTTGATGTTGGAATCTTGAGCTTTTACATTAGCCTGGAAAAGAGGGACTAGATCTTCAGTACTTGCTATACTGTATCATCTTTATTTCACGCGATTTTATCTAATATAAATATGTGAAATTTATATGGAACTCAAAGAGATATATAGATAAGATTGCGTAAAACATAATTAGTACAGAAGATCTTATTCCGAAAAGAGTGATCATATCTTCTATTTCAATTATTATGTTTCATTAAATCTCATCGATACATTTATATAGATCTTATATAAATGTATAAATGAGATTTAACAGAACAGAGTCCTTAAACAAAGGAGTTAGATGTGGGAAAAGAGTTCAAGCTCATTTCAGGAAAGCAAACAAAGACAATGAGAATGAAAGCAAGAAGAGAAGACTTTAATCAATAGGCAATATTTACCATCTTCATATGCATAGTCATAACTAGGCTTGGCTTGGCTTGGCAAAGTAGGGCTTGGCCCATCCCAATTTGACCGCTTCAGGTTGGGCTTTGAATCTTTTTAGTTTTTAGGGTCGAGCCGAGCTTGAGCCCAATTTGATAGGCTTCAAGCAAAGTTTCAGACTTTTCTAATTTTCAACTTCGAATCAGGTTCTAGTTGCTTGACCTTGCTTAGCTTGAAACTCGATACTTTTAAAAAATGTCATCACTTTTGAAATTTAACTTAAAAATGTCTAATTGAGTTCAAACTTGGATCATGTGTCTCAAGTATCATACTCAAGTTTGGGTAGACTCAGGTCTGATTTGACCCATTGTCATTCTTAATCATAACAATTGGCTCAAGAGATATATAGAGTTGGCATTTTAGTCTCTAAGTACTAAACCCAAATTTAGTTGACATTAGTTGACCAAATTTTAAGTTTAGTAAAAAATCAAGAGGTATAATGTGAAAGGTTTAACCTTATTCGGATTCGACTTAAAATTTTTTTAAAAATATTTTGAAATTTTGGAAAAGAAAAGCCCTTCCCTTTTATATATATAAAGATATAAACAACAACAAATCAGTAGAAGTCTTGTTGACACGCAAGATCTGAGAGAAATCTAGTAATACGCAACCTTACCTTTAACTAGTAAATAGACTGTTTCTAAATATATAAAGATATAAAGGTTTGAAATATTTCTCACGTGGATATCATTGTTTTCAATTTGAGAAAATTAACAAACATGATTAAGTAAATAACTCCTTTTAACTTCAGATTATGCATTTGTTATTCTTATATTTTGTCAAATGAAGGGCCCTTTACAAAATATGGATGCAAAATTGATTCGGCTCGACTTAAAGTTAATGGGTTAGAATTGAATTGATCGATTATGGGTGGGCGCAAACTTAAAAAATTAACCCGACTTTGTTTAAACTTTTTCAAATCACGACTGTTAGACAAAACGATATTATTTCGAATTTGGTCATATTAGATTTTGGATCGTTTGAATTTAATCAAGTTGAATTTAGGGTTGGAGTACTTGTTTTCGTTAGGGTGTTCCAATCCTATGCCACTTAATTTTATCTATATATTTGTGTGGACCTACATAAATATTTGAACAAAATTTAATAAAAGATGGTAAGAACTGGTTAACCACAATAGATGATCTGTTCCCTTAAATTCGGACTTAAAATAATAGGTCCGGATCATTGTTAACCCTAAAGGGATTAATTCTTAAGCTTTTTTAGAATTCAAATTCTTCTTACTTGTCATCTTTGCCATTCCAAAATTTGCCTTGTGTTTGTAGAGCTATTGCTAGTTATTGATATGGATGACCTAAGAAATTAGGTGTGATTACTTCCTAATCTTGGATTCAAAGCTCTAAGTTCATTTTAGTATAAAAGTAAAAGATATCAATTTAATATTTTGTATCTTGATTTACTAAATTTATGTCAAATCAATTTTATTAATTCTAACATCCTTTTAATTTGTGATATACTAATTTAAATAAATAAATTCAAAAAACATAAATCAATTTTTGAGTTAATTTTGAACTTTTTTGATACAATTTCAACCTAAAATTAATTATAATGTGTAATTTAAAATACAAATTTAAGAAGAAAAAATAATTGACAATAATTATATATATATTTTAGAGTGTTTTAAATAAAATAAATTAAATCAATTTAAATTTAAAATTTTATGTTATTTTTATTTAAAATCACTCCTAAAAAGAAAAAAATGATTGTAGTTTACCAAGTAAACCTAAAAGTTTACCCGATACAAGTTTAAAAGCTGATGATTACGTGTTTTCTTATGAAGATAAAGATAAAGATAGCTTATAATCTAAAGTCTTTTCATTCTAAACGAAAATGATTGGGAAGTTGGTCACGTAAAGCCAAAAGAACAAGAAGTTTGATGTCTTTTCATGTCACCTATCAAATGACATGAGAATGAGATAACCTTCCTAGGAATGCAATATATATATATATATGTATATAGATAGATAGATAGATACATGATAGGCTGGTTTTACCCCGTGTCATTTAATCTAGTCAACACATTTATATAGACTTTATATAAATGTGTGAATGATATTTAATAGAATATATGTATATATATACACTATTAGATAGATACCTTTAACAACTAACTCTCTTGAGAATACAGTAGTAGCATCGACTGTGCAAATGTCATAGCAGGAGCGGGGTTAGTCAAATTGTCCGCAAGTACATAAACTGCTTGAATATAAGTTAATAGACTCTTCTTTGGTAGAAGTTATTATTTCTTGTAAAAAACCTATTTTGGTATTATTGGCAGGTTGATAACCTGCAACGGAAGGCATTTTATCCAATAAGGCAGATACTTCAAATGCTGCTTGTACGAAAATGGAAAATATTTTCGATAAATAGCAATACGTCTTGTTCATTAATATCTCGAAAATATTCTGCTATAGTTAAAGCAGTTAAACCAACTCTCATACAAGCTTCCGATGGTTCATTCATCTGACCATAGACTAGAGCCACTTTTGATTATGTGATATTTTCTTCATTAATTACCCCAAATTCTTTTATTTCCATGTAAAGATCATTTTCTTCACGAGTACGTTCACCTACTCCTCCAAATACGAATACACCCCTATGAGCTTTCGCAATGTTGTTGATTAATTCTATAATTAAGACTACTATACCTACTCTAGCTCCTCCGAACAATCCAATTGCTCCTCCACAACAATAAAGGGCTATAATTCCTGTTTCAAAAATAAATAATTTTGTATCTAACTGTATAAAGGCAGGCATAGATATATGAATAGAGAATATTGTGCGAGTATCTACTAGACCTAACTCATCAACAGATTCTCCAAGCACGTTAAAAATTCTTCCTAGAGTGACCCCACTGACTGGAACACTTAGAGGAGCTCCCGTGTCAATCATTTCCATTCCTCTCATTAGATCTTCCGTAACACTCATAGTATATATATACCAATTAGCATAAGATTGATGAGTTCCTTAAGTCAACATATTAATCTAGAAAAAGCATATATTAAAGCATATGAAATGATGCTAATGAATGTATTTTTGCATATCATTCAACTTACTTCTTGATAACGAATTTGACTTAAATGATTGTTAGAATATTTATTGTAAAGTGACTTGAATTTTAAATATTTAAAAATAAGATAAAAACATGGATCTCTCTTATTATCTAAACAATTTCAAAAATTTTAAAATTTCCTTATAATTTTTATTTCTTTCAAAAAAATTTATTTTAGACTTTTGTTAAAAAATAATAGTAAAAAATATTATTTTTTTAACGGAGGAACCCGCAGCTGCTATTATTTGGATGCGTACTGACTAAACCTCTGGATTGACGCAATAGCCTGCAAATTACGTCAACTGGGTACTTCGCACTAGATAAGCCCTATACGACAAGCTCAATCGAGAAAGTGTAGTTAGGGAGATTGGAACACAGGATCTTTTAGCCTTATGCATCGTACTCCAACCCGACCACCCCTAGAGGGCGTAAAAAAATGTGACATAAATTTGACACATGAATCAATCAAATGTTATTAACATACCTACTTAATTCTTAAACCTTACTTTGAACTAACTAAACCTCGATTCAAAATAATAATTTATTATAGTTATTTTAAATTATTGGTTTAAATAAAGTTTAATTTATTATAGTTATTTTAAATTACGGGTTTAATTATTTAATATAAACTTTAAAGAAAACAATAATTTTATTATTATAAAAAAGTAAAAAAATAATTATTTAAATCTAACTTAAATTTTTATTTTCAACTTAATTTATTGATTTCGATTTTAATTGATTTGTTAAATTATTTAAATATAATTAATTATTTAATAATTATTAGTTATTATTATTGTTAATTAAAAATTAAAAATAGTTGGATTGACATTTTCAATGTCGCATCTTATAAGGTAAGTGTAGGGAAGACGTAATCATAAGCCAAAACAATAACGTCCATGTCCAGCTCAAGATAGAAAATTACCTCTCGAGATTAGAAGCATATGCTTACAATCACTCATTCTGATTCTCTCTTCAAGCTCAAGGTCCCATCTTTGAGAGAATATTCATTTTTATGCTTATTTTACTTCATGGATTCCCAATCAGGAAGGCATAACCAATCTCTCTTTTCTGGCTTGCTACTACGATTCACTTTCTGTACAACACACACGCTTCCTCATCATGACAGCATCATCTTCTCTCTTTATAAATTCCTATCTGTCTCCTTCTTCGCTGTCTTCCTCCACTTCTTCTTCAAGTTCTTCTTTTCCCTCTTTCCCACCTCCATTCTCACTTAGATTCTCAAGTTTTGGTGCTTTTAGAGCAAAACCCGTTTGTCTTATTTGTAAAGGACCTCGCTTTATAGAATCTGAGAGCTTGAAAATAAGTGAAAGGTACAAAAGAAGCTACCTTTGTGAAGCTACAGGTGCTAACAACATGACTGTTACAGAGTTTAAAGAAGAAGAGGAAGATAACCATCCTCCTTTGCTCGATTTGGAGACCACTTCCAGGCCTCGGCGCATTGCCCTCTTTGTCGAGCCTTCTCCTTTTGCGTGAGTCTTCATTTTCCTGTTTTTCTTTTTGGATTTTGTGTTCTTGTTTGTCTTCGGTTTTGATGTTATGCTCTGTCGTGATCGTTGACTTCTGGGTTGT
Source organism: Erythroxylum flavicans (assembly GCA_027576715.1). NCBI lineage: Eukaryota > Viridiplantae > Streptophyta > Magnoliopsida > Malpighiales > Erythroxylaceae > Erythroxylum > Erythroxylum flavicans. Next base: position 32,595,385 of record JANZXP010000004.1, on the reverse strand, counting down.
GACAAAAAGACGGAAGTTGGAACTTTTGTTTCCCAAGTCCCACTAGCACTTGCAGGCCTTAGGATCTTACTGGTTGATTCAAACTCAGAGAAATCAATCAAAATAGTTTGTCTTCATTTTCTGCACTTTTTAGTCTTGCGCACTTTCTGTTTTGTTCTGTAATTAAACACATTTTTTTACTGAACTTGTTGCTAATTTGATTCTATGTTATTTTGGAATGTGAACAGCTGATTTGCTTTTTGTCACACTCGAGCATTCAATGTCTGTAGATTGAGTTTTGCCTATGTTAGGTCCTTTTGATGAATTCCGGTCGTTGAGTGCTTCATTGATATAGCAGACAGAACCAGGAATTATGAGTGTTGATATTCTTTCTACTTGAATTTGGGTATTGAATGACATTGGCTTCTTTGCTCTTTGCAGATATGTGTCCGGGTACAAAAATCGATTCCAAAACTTTATAAAGTACTTGCGTGAAATGGGGGATGAGGTAATCTCTATTTTCTTCTTTGAATTGGAGATGCATGTCCATAGCTTTGATATTTTTAGCATCTGAAGATCTCTACCTGATTGAGGTTTTGACAGAATGTGAGGTGGTTGTAATGGACATTACTTTGCCTTTTTGCTATAATCATTTTCACATTGATGGACTAATTATGCGGCTTCCTTACCGTGAAACAGGTGATGGTTGTAACAACACATGAAGGAGTGCCTCGGGAGTTTTATGGAGCAAAGCTGATTGGCTCAAGGAGGTTGATTCTCTTAATCCCTAAGTTTAAATTCGTCATAACATGATTTAAATGGACATGTTAATAGGAGTAAACCTCTAGCTCGTCTTGAGGCACATGGGAGATATTATCTCAATGTCTATAGTAGTTGGAACTGCTGGTTAAACTATTCATAGAACTGGGTTTCTTGTTACTTTTCCTGCTTAATTAGTTGTTAGAATTCTTTAATCCCTTCCTTTTTATTGATGTATCTGTATGACACAAAAATCTGTGATGTGTTAAACCTATATTGCAAGTTCCTTTTATGTTTCTCACAAAGTCCCTTCTTTTGCAGCTTCCCTTGCCCCTGGTATCAAAAGGTGCCTCTTTCTTTAGCACTTAGTCCGAGGATAATTTCAGAGGTGGCACGATTTAAGCCTGATATAATTCATGCATCTTCTCCTGGAATAATGGTAAGCTTTGCATTTGAAGAACTTGAGAATCAATGACTAGAGGGAAGAATAACTCACTGTCTGCAATCTCTGCTCCAGGTTTTTGGTGCACTCGCTATAGCAAAGTTACTGTGCGTCCCCATAGTTATGTCGTATCACACCCACGTCCCTGTGTAAGTCTTCTTGTATCTATGCTCTTCTGAAATAGTGTGCTGGCACTAGTTTATGTCCCTTCTTTGTGCTTCTTTATTGTATATGACAAGATTTTATACCTGAGATTGATTCTTGATTTGGTTTGCAGGTACATCCCAAGATACACATTTAGTTGGCTGGTGAAGCCGATGTGGTTGGTTATAAGTATGAAGCCTTTCATTTCCTTTCTTTTTAAGTCCACCACAAATGTCTTGATGTTGATAATCTCAATAGTTTCTCTTTTTCCTATCAGAATTCCTTCATAGAGCAGCTGATTTAACGCTTGTGCCGTCAGCCGCCATTGCAAAGGATCTTGAAACTGCTAGAGTAACAGCAGGTAAATGGAGACACCCCATTCATTGTCACTTTCCACTTTAAGCTTTTGTAATGAGTTGTTTTTGCTTATCTACAATTAAAAGAGTTTCTCTGTGGGATTTTAGTTAACAATGGTGATTGCACCCTTACATGATCTTTTGCCAAATTATCATACTTTAAGATGTTGCCTTTTCTTTTTCCATTGTTGAACACCAAATTAAATGGCTGGCTTTTTGTTTGTTCGTTCTTTTCTTTTCTCCAGCTAATAAAATCCGTCTTTGGAATAAGGGTGTTGATTCTGAAAGCTTCCACCCTCGTTATCGCTGTCACGAAATGAGAATGAGATTGAGGTGAGGTCAATTCATTTATTCTCTATAAATTTTGTTAAAGATTCATGAGAAACATCTCAGAGTTCTGTTTTTGGTCTAAACAGCAATGGTGAACCTGATAAACCATTGATAGTTCATGTTGGCCGGTTGGGAGTTGAGAAGAGTTTGGATTTTCTCAAAAGGTATCAAGTTGATGTTCTCTTCTTTTTTCTCTTTCTGTGTGTCCGTCTCGTACACACTCATACATTCAGAACTACGACACACCAGTAACCGTATTGGTGAAATTTGATCACGCCTAAAGCAAGATTCTCACCTTGAATTGTGTTTTATTTTGTGAATACCTCTTGTGTTTATGCTCGTGCATTGGATTCTTTACAAAAACCATTGGTGAACTTGGTTTGGCAGTGTCATGGATAGACTTCCTGAAGCACGAATTGCCTTCATTGGAGATGGGCCTTATAGGTAATGACAATCTCAAATAGTTCTGAGAAGCATATTTTCTTCGTTTGACCTGAGGAATGCCTTCTCTCTTGGCAGGGTGGAGCTAGAGAAAATGTTCGCCGGAACGCCTGCAGTTTTCACCGGGATGCTGGGAGGAGAAGTGCTTTCGCAAGCATATGCTAGCGGAGATGTCTTTGTGATGCCTTCCGAATCGGAGACGCTTGGACTTGTCGTCTTGGAGGCAATGTCTTCGGGGATTCCTGTGGTGGGAGCTCGTGCTGGTGGAATCCCAGATATCATTCCCCCAGAGCATGAGGGAAAAACTGGCTTTCTCTTCAATCCTGGAGATCTTGAAGATTGCTTGGCCAAGCTTGAACCTTTGTTGAACGACCGTGAATTGAGAGAAACAATCGGTAAAGCAGCACGAACAGAAATGGAACAGTACGATTGGAGGGCCGCAACTAAGAAAATTCGCAATGAGCATTACAATGCTGCAATTTGGTTCTGGCGGAAGAAGAGAGCTCAGTTTCTTAGACCAATTCAATGGCTGGTAAAACGTATTTTCCCATCTCCACAAGTTCACTATTCATGATTAAACAAAAATTAGTAGAGAACCACAATATCAGAAAAAAAGATTGTTCAGGTTTGCCGGTTGTTCTAGACCCGATAGGGCCGCAAAGGCCGTTGCGGAGAGGTTTAGGTACTTGATTGTTTGACATGTTCATCAAGTCATTCCTTGTATGTATTGTTTGGACCACAAGCTATGGTCAGTTGTGTAGTTAAAATTATGAATCCAGTGAACCAAGTCCTGTGAAGTGAATGAATATCTCTTCTTGCTGAGCTTTGCTCAAAACCACTGCATTTATGTGAGTTCATACACATTTTTGCTTCCATATAGAGTTGACATTTTAGTTCAGTCCGAGTCGGAAACAAGCTGCTCATAATTAAAATAGCCGAGCTCATGTCTAATTTTGAGGGGTACAATTCGAGTTTGATTGAATTTGATCTATGACGAATTGAAAACTCGAGATTATGATTACACAAAGTTGCATATTAAACCTGAACTTGATAATCTCGATCATAATCACACATTATAATATAATTTAAAATTTTATATTGTCGTCATCATTAATACTTAATTAAGTTTCGTTGTAGGATGAAGTCTGAAAAGATCTAACGGTACATAAGCTTCGCAGGCTATAAAGTAGTATAAATATCCCATGCTTTAATTTGATCACGTGGGAAATTCAAAGCTTATCCTCAAAAGACACAAATTACTTTGGATGTATCTAATCAGGAAAAGCTATAAAAGCAAATCACGACCGTCCAAAGCATTCCTCATACTATCCATCAACATCAACTCAGTGAACGCCTTCAGAGCTAGGACAAGTAGATACTGTACGTTCGACCACGTTCACTAGTTCCCGAGTCATCACGTTCTTAGTTTTCACTACTATGCGGGTCACTCACATGTTTACTGATACGTACTGCATAAATTCACCGTCCGATTCAAGCCCCTCCATGGTCTCAGGCGCCAACACAACCTCAAGATCAACGCTTCCTGCACCATCTCTACCGGGAAAAGCCGAGATCTTACCGTCAAATTTGTTGGCCCCACCACTCCTCACAGCCAATGGTCGGCCCCACCCGAAATCATTGTCGTACATCGGAAATCTCGGAGAGCTACCCATCGTGATTGATGCTCCGTCGGAGTTTCCTAGCGGAAACAACCTCGGCTCTCTCTCCCAACTCGCTATTCCCTTCCTCACAGCACTGTCGTCGTGTGCGACGACGTTTCGGTGCAGTAGCTCCGCCCCGTAGCTCAGGTCCCTGGAGAGCAGCTCCCCGGCAGAAGCTACCGTCGGGATGCTCTGAATTGCGTTCCCGAAGTAGTAGGGGTCGAGCCGCGACTTCAAACGGTGGCGGCAGTTCACCGCCATCCGGAACGTGGTCGTTTTGGAAAAATGGAGGTTTCTTACACGTGTCACGGAACGCCAGAGTTGTGCACAGAGGGATTGAAACGACGAGACTTCTGCCGTTTCGTGTTTTCCGTTAGTGTTGCCGTTATTACAGTTACCGTTACTGTAACCGTTACCCAATATCTCGCTTGTCAAGTTATGGTTAGCTCTGAGCTTAAGCTTCTGTATCGATTCTCTGCTAAAATGGAAGATCCTCTCGCGCAAAGGCTCGTTGCCGGAGAAAGTGACCTTAGGTCCGCCTGGGGGGAAACTGAGCACGGCCGGAGAATTGAACACGGTGGTCCTGGAGAAATCTGGCGAGTTGGAAATTTTCTTGACGCCTTTGCAAAACTCAGCGAAAGTGTTGAAGAAATGCCAAAGCGACGTGCCGTCCATGACTGCGTGGTTCACCGTGCATCCAATGAAGATGCCGTCAACGAGCTCCGTGACTTGGACCGCAAGCAGAGGTTTAGAGTGGCCGGAGTAGCTGAGGGTCTTGTCGAAAGTGAAGAACTCCTTAAAACAGTTAGGAACATCGAGAGGTGACAGAATGCTGTTAACAAGCAAGTGTACCGCTTTGGCTTGTATGAACTCAACGCCGGCATCGTTGCAGCATATGTGAATGTGGCCGTTTTGGTCGGTGATGAGTCGGCCAGCGAGGGGAGGGAAGTGGGTGAGAGTGAGAGAGAGAGAATGTTTCAGAAATGTGATGAGGTCT